>UESW01003888.1:635920-841559 GCA_900491605.1 Calamus simplicifolius | reverse complement strand
ATTTATCTAGGGCAGAGTCGACTCGCCGCTCATTTCAATCTTTTCAAATCATCCAAATACTCTCTCCAAAATTTTCCTGACCTTCCAAATCCTCAGAAATCCCTGATTAACCCTTCCATAGATCAAATGGCCCCTAAAACCCGTGGATCTAACCTTGGTGCGGCCGGAGTAAAAAGGAAGAGGGCGGTGAGGAAGACCGTGAGGCGTCCCGCTCGTGAGCCTTCACCGAGCTTGGATTCAACCTCATCTTCTTCGACTCCTAGTGCTTCTCCCTCTACGGCTCCAGCACAGGTAGATCGACTTGCCGATAGAGTAATAACAACCGGGAGGAAAGTCGATTTTGAATTATTTGAGGCCGAAGGATTTCTAGTGGGGAGGCAGTTGATTGAGATGGGTTGGGAGAAGATTTGTTCTTTAGATTGTCCTACCTACCCAGCCCTAGTCAAGGAATTTTATAAGAATCTATCTAGAGGAGACAATGGACTTGTAAGCTTCATTAGAGGAAATAGAATTTCAGTGACAGTGGATTTGCTTTCAAGGTTGTTGGATCTTTCCAGTGTCAGGTACATCTACTTTTTCTTCTGAAGATAGAAGCCCAGCTTTATCTAGACTGCTTAATAGGGAGATGTTGGTTTTGAAGAGGTATTTGCTAATCAACTATCCTTAGAATTGAGACTTCTCTACAATATTTGTAGTAGAATCCTATTCCCCAAGATTGGGAGATTTGATTATGTTTCCGAAAGAGATATATTTGTAATGGATGCAATAGTAACTGGTAAACCTATTAATCTTCCAAGCATGATATTATGGTACATTGCCGATTGTGGAAGCAAGAGAAAATCCAGTTTACCCTACGGCATGATACTTACTAAAATATTTCAAAGCCAATGGATAGTCATATCAGATAGTGAGCCAATGAGGAATTTAAGACATACCGATTTCTATAGTTTGGCCACTATACATAGATGGTTTTGTGAAGAGGAATGGCAGATGGAAAAGGAAAGGTTTGATGAAGATAGAGCCGCGGACATTGAGGCACCGGGACCGTCAGTCAGACATTCTTCGCCTGTACCTCCGAGCTCTCCTGTTCCTGCTCCTGTCCCTTTCCCTGCTCCGATGGTTGATCGACCATCATCATCTTCGTCTGTCGGTTTCTCAGAACTTCAGTTGAGGCAGCTTAAAGTCTTCTTGATGATCAGGCAGATAAATTGAAATCAGAGTTTGATGATAAATTTATGAATCTTAAAGAAACTCTTTACTCTTTAGATGATCGGATCACCAAGATAGAATCAACTCTTAGCACTTCATCTGAGTCTTTAAGTGGTGACCTAAAGAATATCTTTGAAGAACTTAAAGACTGTGGTGATGGTGAGACATATGCAAAATGCAATGCTGAACTCCAAGATAAAATATTGACTGCTTGCACTTTTGTAGATGAGAGACTGAAGGATTATGTTAAGATTCAAACGGACGGAATGAAAAATATTATAGATCACTTAACTAGGATTGTAAGGACTCACTTTTGATGTATTAGATGCTTAGTCTTTACAATGTAATGAAGTTCACTTTATGTTTTACATTTTGATACTTTGATGTAATGAACAATCTAGTTATGTTTGAATGATCAATGTAATCTAAGTTTAAATGTATTTCTCCTATTATCAATGAATCTCAGATTTTGTTAAAACATATCTTGAATGAATAATTATGTTTGATGCATCTCTACCTTTTTGTTGATAACAAAAAAGGGGAGAGTTTTATAACTACATAAACTAAATTGAAATTAAGCTTAAATTGAATGAATGGATACTTAATTGAGTTTCATAGGGGGAGCTACCTCATTCAGGGGGAGTCTTAGCCTAACTATGAAAATAAATATATTCATTAATCAATCATGCATATACTCAATGTTTTTGTCATCATCAAAAGGGGAGATTGTTGGGGAGATTGTTGAGAGATTGTTGCCCCAATCTTATTGATTTTGATGATTACCAAAAGCCATGAGTATATTAAAAGATGCAATGAGTTTATTTACATGAGCAATGAACTTATCTAGAACAATCAATGAGTATGTTAAGTATGACCTTTAATCAATTTGAAAGTTACTTCAAGCTCCATGTTTAAGCTTTCAAAAAAAAAAAATTATACTTCATATTTCAATCAATGAGTTTTTGAAACATTTCTTGAATTGATTCCTAAAGACAATTTTATTATATTCAAGTCAAAAATTTGATTTAAAATGAATCTGGAATGAATTTCAAGTCAATCAGAAAATTCTCTGATTTTTGATACGTTCCGGAGCCAACTCTAGAGTTTCAGAGTCGACTCCACTCAGTAAATAGAGTTTCCTTATTTCTCGAGTCGACCCCTGTAATTTCATGAGTCGACCCCCGATTCTGTCAAGCTGACTCCATGACTGTGTGAGTCGACTCCGCTCAGACACCAGAGGAGTGTTTTTCTGAGCATTTGCGAGTCGACCCCTTGCTTTTCATGAGTCGACCCCGGACTGTCAGGAGTCGACACTTTATTTTCGATGAGTCGACCCTTTAACTTTCTGAATATTTCTATTTTTGGTATCGTGTCTTTGAGCCGACTCGCGGAAAGCAGGAGTCGACTCCATCAAATCTGGGTGAGATTTTTCTGAATGCCAACTCAGCGCCAACAGTATGATTTTTCTTTAACGGCTATATTTCTTTGTTTCTAACGGCTATTCTTGCAGAATCTATAAATAGAGAAGGCATTTTCAAATCAAAGATATACAAATAGAGAGATATACATATCAAGAGAGAAAAGGAAAAAATTGGAAAAATAGAGCATCATTTGAAAAAATCCGAGATTCAAAATAGAGTGAAAGAAAAGTGTGAAATCAAAGGAAGCTTCGTCTGTGCTCAAGTTCAACAATCCACGAAAGCTTCAGAAGAAAATCCAAGAGCTATTCAAGAGCAAATCAAAAGATTTTCAACTTACAAAGAAAGGAAGAAAAAGCTCAAAACCTTCTCAACTGCTTCAACTGTGAAGAATCGAGCTGAGGCTTGATTCAATCTAGCAAGGAGAAGAAGAATAGAAGAAAAGAAGAAAAGCTCAAAAGCCAACCAACTGCAAATCAGGCTTTTCTAAACTTTATTCTTTTAATTGATTATCTGCTCATTGAGGAGCTGTGTACTTGAAAAACACTATTTCTATTATTGTATCTAGTTCAATCTGGGGGATTGAACTAGTGGAGGTAGTCTTACCTCGGTACAAGCTTGGTATAGCTTGTGTTAGGGTTTTTGTGCTGGTGAGCCCGGAAAACCAGCTGGGTTCATTGTGATCCCGGAAAAAAAACAAGTTTGAGTTGTGAGCTTGTAAAACAACTCAGCTGTAATCAAGGAAGATTATAGTGTGGACCCAAGTGAATCTTGGGAGTGGACGTAGGTGTTGGATACACCGAACCACTATAAAAGCTTTGTGTTTGCCGTGATTACATTGACTCTATCTCTATCTCTGTTTTATTCACTGCACTTAGTATTTACATTGCATTTGCTTTCATTCTTCTTAAGCAAACTATTAAAAAGCTAAATTTTTAAGGAACCCAATTCACCTCCCCCCCCTCTTGGGTTGTCATCTGGGCCAACAGGATGTCCTCTCTCTCTCTCTTGGATGTCACATACCTTTTTGGGCGATTGAAGATGTCTCTCTCTCTCTCTCTCTTTTCTTGGGTGGGTTGAAAGGATGTTTTTTCCTCTCTTGATTGATCAAGAATTATTTTCTTTGATAGATTAAGATTTGATCTTGATCAAGAAATCTTTCCTCTCTTGACTGATCAAGATTTGATCTTGATCAAGAAATTATTCTCTCTCTTGATTTAAAAAATTAATTGAATAAGAAAGAGGTGCTAGCACTCCTCGCTGAAAGGTCATCATCCAATCCTAGGAGGACATCATCCAAGATCTCTGCGTGGATCACAATTAGAGGCTGGAAGCATGGACGACTATTGGTAAATCATTTACCGACTTCATCAATCTTCATCCCTAATAAAGAACACATGTATGATTCATAATTAATTTTAAATTTAATTTTATTATCTAAATTAGTTCCCTAAGGATCTTGGGCTTTGGGAATTAAATTTATGTTTATTTTATCTTTCACTGCTAATTTATGAATTTGATTCATATAAAAATACATGAAATTCCCAACATATTTAAGTTTTGAAGGGAAAGATCCATGCTCACCACCAGGCATGTGGGGAAGAAACTAACGGGCACCCAATTATTCTATGTTCTGGGCCTATAAGCAAAACAAAATTCTTAGTTGAGTGTAGCTGGATCAATCGTGTTTTCAAACTTCAAGCTAGCCTCAATTTTGAAAAATATATTTGACCTAAGAAGGTTGAACTTAAGGACGAATTCTCTTACCATCCTACCTTTGGTATGGGCACCAGGATCAGACAAGGTTACTGAGCTCATTATGGTTTTCTAATTGTTGTAGTTAGACTTTTGATTCCTATTAATCCATTTGAATCCAGAATCATTATGAATTTTTTACTTTATATTGATTTAACTTTAAGTTTTGTAATCAAGTTTTGAGTCAAGTCAAGATTTATTGAGTCAAAGTATAAGAAGTTAAAGACCCAATACCATAAAGGAACACATTCAGTGCGCCACCTCAGCAGCCATATGGAATCTCCGTCAAAGTAGGCACCATCTACTCAATTAGGGCATCCCAGGATTTTCATGAAGTCACCTCAGCATAAAACAAAGCAAATAAGCCCCCTTGTTGCACACCCCTTATGGAAAATAGAATATGGCACCATCCTCTTATCTCTTTTTCTTGTTTCAAGATGCTGCCTATCTCTTTATTTGAAAACCATCCTCTGATCTCTTTTTCTTATTTCAAGATGATGTCTATCTCCTTATTTGGAAACAATATGGCACCCTTATTTCTCTTTTTTTTCATGTAATTCAAGGGTTATGGTTTATTATAAAAATCTCTCCCTTCTTCTTGCAGAAAATAATTCATGATTAATAAAAAAGAGTCTTCTTCTTCTATTTTTCTATGCTTTTGAGCATTGACACTCCATGAGGGAGAGGGTAAGAGGCCCAACAAATACCCATTCCAACACCTATTACAGCATTCCAGCCCCAAGATGCTAAAGTGCTACGATCCTTAGATGAAGTCCTCCTTGTCTCTAGAACCATCTGAAGAAAAGTCAAAACATCCGCAAGAGCATAGCTTCTTCTTCCAAGCGCCCATCCTAGGAGTTGTGTGATCCAATCTTTTAAGACAAAGATCATCATTGCCTGATAATCAGACCTATCACTTCTCATAAGTTCTATTTTGTTGAAAAAAGAGTATGTTCTAAGTAATGGTTTCTCAACCCTATGATCTTGCTTTCTTATTACTTAGTGAGTCGTGTTCTACGAATAGTTACTTTACTCTTTGCATATTCATCCTTAGTTTATTCTTACTCATTTCGAAAAGTAAAGCCCCTTAAAATCTAAACCATTGCTCTACGTTAATCTCTTGCATGGTATATCCCACATCAGTTTGGTATCAGAGCAGGCTAGGACATGTTCATACATAGTACTAAAATTTTCTAATCATCTAATTAATCTTCATTAATCTACAATTTTCTTCTTATTTTCAGATCTACAACATAAATAATAATAATAATAAAATTATATATATATATGTGTGTGTGTGTATGTTTTACTTTGGATTTTCATATGTGTGTGCATGTGTCACTAATTCACTGAAGGGCCATTTCTCTATCTCAGGTAAGAGAAGGATTTCATCATCTTTCCTTGGGCCCAAAATAACCACCCTCATCTTGATCCTAAGCCTAATTAAAATTGAGTAGAAACCTAAAGCAAAGCTAAGAACACCCACATGGTTGAGTTTCAAGTATTGTGATGGAGCTAGTGCACTCAGTCCTTCAGTTATTTCTTGAAAGTGGTGTATAAGGCTAGGGGTCCAACGGCAAATGCCTTAAGTGAACTTGTGGTTCTCTAATTAGGTCCCTGCGAGAGCGGGGGGAGCCTCCCATAACCCCACCTCTTACCATACTAGTGGAAAGGATAATTGTTAAGTTAATTGTAAGTTGAATTGATTCATTCTACTTGAACTTCTAGGTCTAGAAACCCTAAAACGAATTTATGTGTTACATGACCACCAAGTAAGGAGCCCATTACCATCAGCCTGAGCCCAATCTAGTTTAACCATAGAATCTAATCTCGAAACCCAATTGAGGGCCATTATTGAACAACTTGCTCAACTGAACCATAGGTTCACCCAAATGAAGACATGGGTAGGAACCCTAGAAGAAACCCATGAGACCTATACTGAGCATGAGTTTGAGACACCTCTCAACCCTAGAAGAGCCCCATGCCATGACCCAATCTTGGAGCTTAATTAGAGGAGACCCAATCATGATTTTATGGACCAAGATGAGAGAGCCATTAGGAACATCAGGTTAGAAGCACCTACATTTGATGGTAAACTTGATCCTAAGGTATACACTAATTGGGAAGGGATATGACTAGTACTTTGAGTGATATAAAATATCCAAAGTGAGAAAGTTTAAGTTTGCTAAACTCATGTTAGTTCGTAAGGCTAGACTATACTGGGGGAATGTTGAAAGGATAACTAGGCAAAGGAGAGACATACCTATAGCTACCTGGAGAGTCCTAAAACTTAACTTAGAAAAAAGTATCTCTCTATATCCTATCACCAGAGACTTTTAGATCAATTGCAGAGGTTGGGTCAGAAAAGCAAGACCGTATCTGAATATATAGCCAAATTTAATGAATATGTCATGAAGTGTAGCATAGATGAGTCTGAAGCTGTAATCCTATCTAGATTTAGCATTGGACTACGTGAGGATATTTAGAGAGAATTATTTTTAAGAGAAGCGCATGATCTTGAATAGGCTTATTAGATAGCTAGAGACTATGATAGATTCCAAAGGAAACCCATAATCTGTCAATCTGAATCCACTAAGAATGGTATCCCTAATAAAAACAGAGTCTAGTCAAGTACACTCAATCCGACCTATTCCTAGCACCCCATTGACTCGCAAGGAAGATAAAGGTAAGTCATCTGAAGTTCAGAGGAATCATAATCCTAATGCTCTTTGTTTTAGATGTCATAAATTGAAACACTATGCTAGTCAATGCCCAATCCGATCTCTACACAAAGGAGAACTAAAGGAAGAAGATCCTAAACCCACTGATGAGCTGAAGAAAAAGTGTATGAAGTTAGAATACACTTAGCGGATGAATATAAAGGAGATGAGAAAGTCATTGAGTCATCTGATTTATTGAGAGTTGTTAGATGTATCTTAACCCAAACCAAAGAACAAAAGGATTCGCATAGGACCCATATCCTACAGACATTTATGAAGTTAGGAAAAAAGGTATGTAAAATCATCATAGATAGCGAGAGCTGTGTTAATACCACCTCAACTAGTACTGTCAAAATCCTAGGTTTATCTATGGTTTCCCATCCCAATCCCTATAAGGTATCTTGGATAGACTCAACTTTCATTCCAATTAAACTGAGATGCCAAGTCATGATCCAACTACAGTTCTATCAAGAAAAGGTATGGTGTAATGTCCTTCCTATGGGAGTTAGCAATATCATCTTAGGCCGACCTTGGTTATATGACCATGATGCTACCCTGTATGGTCAATCCAACTCCTGCTCCTTTAACTACCATAGAAAGAAGCTTGTGATAAATCTAACTCCACATAAGGATCATATTAAGAGGGAATCTAGTAATCTGAAAGAGAAGAAACCGGGATTAAATCTGATCAGCGCTAAAGAGCTAGAGCATGAGATCACTAAGGGTTCACCAGTTTGGATCTTAACTACTAAGAAAATTCATGATCAAACCCAAAAAGAACACCCTCAAGAGGTAGTAAATTTTGAAAGAGTTCCAAGATGTCTCCTAAAGAACTTCATGATCAATTACCATCTTTAAAGGATATATAACATACTATAGATTTAGTCCCATGAGCCACTTTACCTAATCTTCTACCTTATAGAATGAAACCCACTGAGCATTTAGAATTATAAAAACAGGTTGAAGAACTCCTCAAGAAGGGATTTATTAAGAAAAGTCTGAGTCCATGTGCAGTACTTACCCTTTTAACCCTTAAGAAAGATAATACTTGAAGGATGTGCATTGATAGTTGAGCCATTAACAAAATAACAGTTAAGTATTATTTTCTCATTCTCTGTTTTGATGACATGCTAGATATGATGGTCAGAGCAACCATTTTCTCTAAGATTGACCTTAGGAGTGGCTATCACCAAATTAGGATCAGACTTAGAGATGAGTGGAAAATAGCTTTTAAGACTAAGGATGATTTTTATGAGAGGGTAGTGATGCCATTTGAGATTGTCCATGATCATAAGCCTAATAGACCCATAGACCTAATCCCTTTGCCCATACATGCATGAGTCTTTGAGTCAGCTGAATCATTTGCACAACATGTTAGATATCTGCATAAGAAAATTATTAATATGATTAATTTTAGCAATGATACTTATAAAAATATAGCTAATTTTTGAAAGAGAGTTAAAAAATTTGCTAAGAAAGATTATGCGATGATTAGGCTTAGACTTGAGCGGTTTCCTCCGAGGATCATGAAAAAGTTACATGCCCATGGAGCTGGACCCTTCAAAGTGATAAGAAAGTTGGCCCTAATGCCTATGTGCTTGAGTTACCATCCGAATTTGGTATTAGCTCAACTTCAATATCTCAGACCTAGTTGAGTATAGGGAGCCAGCGATGATACCTAGTGAGCCATTTGGACCCAACCCTATTCTTGAGAGTGAACCCATACCTGAGTGTCCACCAATAAATTTACCTGAGAGCGTAGAAAGGATTGAGTGTATCCTAGATGACCAAGCTATTACTACTCGGGATAAAGGCTACCAATGTTATTTAGTTCGTTGGCAAGGTCGATCAGAATCTAAGGATTTGTGGATCACTCGAAAGGATCTATAGTGCCTCAACCCAGACCTATTGGAGCGATACTAGAGCCGGATTGACCCTTACTCGACAAGGTCGAGTTCCTTCCATTCCGCAAGAATTGGTGCGAGCATCAGGATCAGACAGAGGTTACTGAGCTCATTATGGATTTCTAATTGATGTAGTTAGACTTTTGATTCTTGTCAATCCATTTGAGTTTAGAGTTATTATGAATTTCTTACTTTATGTTGGTTTAACTTTATATCTTATAATCAAGTTTTGAGTCAAGTCAAGATTTATTGAATCAAAGTGTAAGAAGTTAAAGATCCAAGACTATGAAGGACCATATTTAGTGTGCCACCTCAGCAACCACATGGAATCCCAGTCAAAGTAGGCACCATCTACTCAATTAGGTATCCCAAGATTTTCATGAAGTTATCTCAGCATAAAAGAAAGCAAATAAGCCTCCTATAGAAGGAAACTTGCCGCCCACCCCTTATAAAAAGCAGAATATGGTGCCATCCCCTGATCTCTTTTTTTTATTTCAAGATGCTACCTATCTCCTTATTTGGAAATCATTCTCTGATCTCTTTTTTTGTTTCAAGATGCTGCATATCTTCTTATTTGAAAACAATATGACTCCCTTATTTTCTCTTTTTTTCCTTGTAATTTAAGGGTTAAGGTTTATTATAAAAACCCCTCCCTTCTTCTTGTAAAAAATAATTATTGATTAATAAAAAAGAGTCTTCTTCTTCTATTTTTCTGTGCTTTTGAGCATTGACACTCCGTGAGGGAGAGGGTGAGAGGCCCAACAAATACTCGTTCAAACACATGTTATAAGCATCCTAGCCCCAAGACGCCAAGGTGCTATGATTCTTAAATGAAGTCCTCTTTACCTTTGAAACCATCTGAAGAAAAGCCGAAACATCCATGGGAGCATAGCTTCTTCTTTCAAGCGCCCATCCTGGGAGCTATGTGATCCAATCTTTTAGAACGAAGACCATTATTGCCTGGTAATCAGACCCATCCCTTCTCATAAGTTTTATTTTGTTAAAGAAAGAGCATATTCTAAGTAGTGGTTTCTCAACCCTATGATCATGTTTTCTTTATTATTTAGTAAGTCATTTTTATGGATAGTTATTTTATTCTTCGCATATTCATCCTTAGTTTATTCTTACTCATTTTGAAAAGTAAAACACTATAAAATCTGAACCATTGCTCTACGTTAATCTCTTGCATGGTACATCCCGCATCAACCTCTTTTATATATTAAAAAAATCTTGCTGCATTATGCGTGGTGCAAAACAAATGCATTGCACATAGTGATTGGCGTGCAACGCATTCGCACGTGCATATCAAGGATAAAAATATTTTTTTATTTTTATCATGCATGCATACATACATGCGTCGCGCGTCAATCACCGCATGGTGCAGCAGGCCATTATAGAGTATCGACGGGATGAGCCTAGTGAACTTATGCCCACCCCTCAACTCAACTCAACTCATTTAAGCCTTTTTCCAACTACATGGGGTCGGCTACATGAATCTACTTCCTCCACTCTGCTTTATTTAGGACCAAGTCGCCATTAAAATTACAAATAGTTGTCTTTTTTAATTACTTATGTCCATGTTAGATTAGGTCTTCCTCTATCCTATCCTTATTATGGATTGTTAAAAGTTCACTCTTTCTAATTAGAGCATCTAAAGGTCTACGTTGTATATGTCCAAACTACCACAATCGATTTTATCTCATTTTATCTTCAATTGGAGCTACTCCTACCATTTCTCTTATATGTTTATTTCTAATTCTATCTTTTAAAATTTTAGCGCATATTCATCTTAACATGCGCATTTCTGTTACACTTAATTTATTCACATATTGTTTCAATATTACCCAACACTCTGTTCCATATAGCATAGCTGGCCTAATAACAATTTTATAAATTTTTTTTTTAATTTTAATGGGATGCACCGATCATATAATACTCCCGAAGCACTCCTCCACTTAATCCATTCTGCTTTAATTCTATGATTCACATCTTCACCTATTTTACCTTTTTGCTAGATAATTGATCCGAAATACCTAAATTTTTTACTCCTTGATATCTCTTGACTTGCAATCTTTACTGTTTCTTCATTTGTATTTCTACTCTACTAAAATTACATTTCATATATTCAGTTTTAGTTCTACTAATCTTAAAACCTTTAGATTCTAAAGCCTCTCTCCAAATCTCTAGCTTAACATTTACTCCAGATTTAGTTTCATCAATCGATACTATATCATCCGCAAATAACATACACCATGGGATATCATTTTGAATATGTTTGGTTAATTCATCCATAACTAATACAAAAAGATACGGACTTAAGGCAGATTCTTGATGTAAACCTACAGTAATTAAAAACTCACTAGTTTCTCCTATTGTTATTTTAACAATAGCTATTGCTTTATCATACATATCTTTTATCAATTCTATGTACCTTTTGGTAACTTCATTTTTCTCTAAAACCCACCATATTATTTCTCTAGGTACTCTATCGTATGCTTTCTCTAAATCAATAAAGACCATATAAAGTTTTTTTTTTCTTTTTCCTGTACCTTTTCATTAATATTCTTAATAAATAAATAGCTTCTATGGTCGATGTTCTAGGTATAAATCCAAATTGATTATTTGACACCAAAGTTTCAGCTCTTATTCAATTTTCTATTACTCTCTCTATATTTTTATTGTATGACTCATTAGCTTAATCCCTTTATAATTTGCACAGTTTTGAATATCTTCTTTATTTTTATATATGAATATTAATATACTTTTTCTCCATTCATCCGCCATTCTTTTAGTTGCTACAATCATATTAAAAAAATTGATTAACCACATGACTCCAATTTTTTCTAAGCCTTTTTAAACCTCAATAGGGATCGCATCTGATACTAATGCCTTTGCATTTTTTATTTTACTCAAAGCCTTTTAACCTCAAGCATGCTAAATCTACGAAAAAATTTATGTTCATTTGTTATTCCTAGATTATCACATCCTTCTACCCTTAAATTTACTAAATTATTTTTATTTAATAATTTTTTAAAATAACTTTTTCATCATTCTTTTATCTTTTCTTCTTTTACTAAGACTCTTTCATCTTTATCCTTAATATTTAATATAGTCAAGGTCTTTTATTTCTTTTCTCTTAGTTTTGCTAGTTTATATATAATCTTTTCACCTTCTTTTGTATCTAGTCTATTATATAAATCATCATAGGCTTTAAGTTTAACATTACTTACCGCTTTTTTAGCTTCTTTCTTTACATTCCTATACTTTTTAAGACTTTCTTCATTCCTAACCTCTTACCAAATTTTATACTTTGTCCTTTTAAGCTTGATGACATTTTAAACTTCCTTGTTCTACCACCAAGTTTTCTTTTCTACTAATTTTACTAATTTTGATTCTCTTATAACTTCTTTTGCTATGTTTTTTATGCATTTAGTTACTTTTTTTTCTATATTTAGTCAAATATATTAGATTCTATATAACTTATGCCCACCCCTAATAAACATAAATTTATTAGATTCTATATAATTTAAGATGTAAAATGATATGCATTTTGAAGCTATTTTTTTAAAATAGCACCGAAAATAGTAGCTTCCTATCGCCGTTAAGGGCAGCAGCGTTCGCGAACCCACATCCAAAAGAGAGAGCGGCGCTCTTCGGACTCCTCGAACTGTTCATTGATTCTGATCTATAATGTGTGCCTAACTGGATGTTTTTGATGGTGCCAAAAGACTTCCATGGCTTGGCTGCAAGCATTGGGGAGAGAGAGAACGAAAGAGGAGAAGGTATTATTATTATTTTTTTTCTTTTGAGTTTCATTTCTATCTTGACACCTCAATGGGTTCCTGGTGATGCATTTTTACTGTATTAGATTTTCTAGCAAGATCTATTGATTTCTCTTGTATGTTCCTGAAGCTATATATTATCAGTGATTAATCCTTACAAAAAGTTATATACATTGAATAATAAAGTGCATCTTCGAGCCAGGGCAAAGAAAAATGATAGCTACTGTCATGACAAATAAAGAGTTCATTAGAAGGGATAATTGATGACGATGGCTGGCATTTGATTAATATCTAGTTTGATATTTTTACATATATAAATCACTGCTAAAGAATCCTGAGACAAGTTGAGAAGCATGCATGAGAGAAAAATCCATACCAAAAAAAATGTAGAGGTAAATTGTATATCTTGACAATACTGGCTGGAGATTCATTGCAATAGTACTTGAAGTGGTTTAATATATTATTTTCCTAGTGAGCAACATTTAAGGTGGCGACCAAAAATAACGAGAAAGGTACTAAATCCATCAGCTCATGCTTCACCTATGAGATGGCCTCATTACAAATATTAGTGGTGCAATTGCTCAACATTGATTCAATATTATTGATGCTTTTTTACATGCTTCTGGCTATATATAAATGGTCTCATAAAATGAAGAACGTTTAACAGTACAACATAATAATATAAAGAGCCAAAAGATATTTGAATGAAATTTTGAATGAATGAGATTGAAGCTTAATTTTTATTAAAAATTATAAAAAATATATCTTTAACTGAACTTTGATGTCGTTCATTATGGAGGCTAAGAAAAAAACTAGCTATAAAGTTCTACCCAATGCACAAGTGGTGAGAGATCGCTGAGAAGGAATGCAGTAATTAATTGTTGAAGTCTAAAGATTAAAAAGAAAAAAGTATAATGCTACCACTCTAAGAATTATAACTATAAGCAAAAGATTTGTAGTAGTCTTTTTTTTGTTAGAGTAGACAATGATGCAACCTTATTGATGATAATAATGATGGAGATGCTCTTACGGTCTACAAAATATGAACATTTATGGAGATGCGAAGAATTGTTTTGAAGAAACATGTTCAATTAATCTACTCCGATACTATTTATAACATCTCAAATTCACTTAGTAGGACCTCAATTAATCTATAAATTTATTAGCGACTGATTTCACATAGTCTTAATATCTTAAGTGTAAATTAATTGGTAATATGTGAACTTAAGTTATAATCGTTCAAAAAAAATTTTATCTAATATGAGACTATTTTAGATATTATATTCAAAGAAGAAAATGAAAAATATTTAAAATAATGACTTTGTTTTGTGGCTGAGACAATCATGTTTGAAGTTTGGTTTGGACCCCAACTGGAGACCCAAGTTGAATAGAGCAATCATACTCTTTTTGACTATCACTACAAATAGAAAGTTTCATTAGTCTTGTTATTTCTATTACAAAATAATGCATCAAGAAATCTTTTCACGAGAGCCTAGTTTGCGTGTGAGAAAGTGGTACGTGGAAGCAAAGGGAAAAGATGAAAAGAAGAAAAGAAAAAGGAAAGAAAAATAAGAGAAGAGAAAGAAAAAAAAAGTTTTATGATACTTCTTAAAATTTTAATCTATAGTAGCTGCTCAGTGCCATGTCTTTGCAATAATTCTTCTTGACATATCCTCTCATGAGTTAAACTCTTGTGAGTATCCTTTAAGTTATCTTTTTCTAGATAGATCCTTCTAAGAAGTCTTTTACTTTGAATAATATAGGGGATCCAGAAGACAGTCTAAACCATATTAAATCTTGTTATCTCATATCAACTTTATTGTTTATTATGTATTTACTCATTTTTAGCATTTAACAAAAGGATCCTCTTTATGTTGACCATCTTAGATGCTTAGAGTATGATGGGAAGGGTAATCTAAACCTAGACCATGGGCCATTAGTCTCCGAATAATAGTCTATAAGATGTCATGGAAATTATTAGGAAAAAATGAAATAGCAAGAGGAGGAGGATAATGATGAAATATTATTTATATTACGTACAAAATTTTAAACATAAGTTAAAAGGCTCTAAGATACTACATTGAACCTCACAATTTCTTAACCATGATTATGAAATAATTCATATAAAAGTGAATGCCAAGTGCAACAAAAATGATAGCAAATCAATGCCAAATCCAAGATATTATTGTCATTTCATTAGCACTTTTGTTTATCTCACTTGATCAAATTGGATATATTTTTTTGCTGCTCATGTCCTTAGCCAATTTATATCAAGTTCTCATCTTTATCTAGTTGCGTTATATCATGTCATTTGGTATCTTAAATGCACTATTGGATAAGGTCTTTTATTTTCTTCTATGCACTTATGCTCATTGAATTTGCTATTGCATATTGGATTGGATGCCTAGATTCATATCACTTTACTACTACTTGGTATGCGCTTTTGAGAGATTTTTTTTTTTTTTTACAAGCGGACGATTATATCAATCTAAGATGAGTCAAGCTCGATATATCAGAGTACAAAATTTGAGTAAGAACCAACGGGCATGAATCACCCGGCAACCAGCACTAGGGTCTGGAATGGTGGGCAATCCGGGTAGCTACCCAGTCAGCCGCTAAGTTAGCTTTTCGATAAATGTGCCGAATCTGGACACTATAAGCATGATGAAGCATAGTTATAATATCGCATATCAAAGGATTGATAGGCAAAGGATCGTTCGGATCCTGTCGGAGCCAGCGAACAATAGTAATAGAGTCCCCCTCGATGATAAGCCTACGAATGTCCAGACTACGGATAGCATAGAAAATGCCAGCTCATGCAGCATACACTGAAAGGTCAAAGGGCCAAATCCACCAGCAGCCAGCACCAACCCATCTGACCCACGGATCACAAAAGCTGAACCAGTCGATCGACCTTAAACACTGCCATCAAAATTGATTTTGACAAACCCTAGTGGTGGGGGTTCCTAGAAAATAAAGACCATACATCGATGTACTACTGAGGCAGCAGGGGAATCCCATATGCTAAGGCTATCAGGATCAAGGGCTGATTGATGGAGAGTGTACTCAGCAGAAAGGGACAAAGCTGTCTTGATAATCCTGTGGGAAGGGTCAATCACATTAGCGAAGATACGCTGATTCTGAGATAACCAAACCTAATGAGCAATGTAAGCACCTGTGGTACTCAATCGATGGGTGCTCGTCCTCATAACCCGCCGGATCAAACTCAGAAAGAAAGTGCGACATGGGGCACTACTATCACCCCACGAGCGATAACCCACAATCTGCCAAACCAATCTGACCTCTGCCGTAAGTGAAGATAGCATGATCAACAGTCTCCTCCTCAAGGCTAGATAAAGGGCACGTAGGCTGGATCGCCATGCCCCTTATCGAGAGCAGGGAACAAGTAGGAAGACAGTCCTAAGCCAGCTTCCAAATGAATAGCCGGACTCTAGGATGAATAGGAAGCTTCCAGATCCAAGATACATCCAACGTATGCCTCATATGTGGTCTATAATCCTGCATAAGATCCCTGATCGAGCACGAGTCAAACAAGATCTCCTTCATAATCTAATATCTGAGGTATGATTCGAAAGAAGAGGAATGGAGAGAATGTGCTGGGAGAGCTCCGCATCGAAAAGAGTGGCGACAAAGGAGGTGTGCCAGGCCGTGTGATCCTGAGCAAGTAAGTCAGTGACTCTCATGCCACTAGGGATGTCAGTGCTAACAAAGGCAGGCCATCGGCTCAATGGTAGATCAGCCAGCCACATATCCCTGAGCACATCAACTGAAGCTCCATCACCAATCATCCATGAGATACGAGATAGCATGCCGGAGCATGACGACAAACCTCTTTCCAGAAGAAAGAGTAGCCACAAGTAGGCTGGGGAGGTGAATAAGGGGTCCGGTCATCGTATTTTGCATGCATGAACGAGCTCCATAGACAATCAGGATCAAGCAGGAATCTCGTTGCATGCCTAGCTGTCAGTGCCTCCCTCCTCACAATGAGGGACTAGATCCCAAGCCCCCCCTCCGATATCGGCATACAGACAGTGTCCCATACCAGAAGGTGGATCCCATGACCGTCCTGCATAGAGAGGAAGAGAAGTGAGTACTGATCGGATAAGGGTAAGCCTGGCCATCATAGATAATCCTGTGACCTGCCACCGAGCCAATTGATCATGGACTCGGCGCTCAAGATCACTAAAATCGGTGCTTCGCGGCCGCCTTCCCATAATAGGTATTTCCAAATAGGATAGCCTATCGGCCTGAGCAAAGATACCCAAGGTTTGCATAATGGTCTCCCTCATAGAATATTTGGTCTTTGGACTGAAGCTGATCATTGATTTATCTGTATTAACTTTCTGTCCAGAGGCCCTGCAATAAGACTGGATTACCAAAGCAAAAGCAGCGTCATTACTGATAATTGTCCTCCCCAACAAGATACAATCATCAGCAAATAACAGGTGAGATATCGAGGGCCCTTAGGGACCCGCACTATAAGGAACTAAATAAGAAACCTGCTGAGCTGATAAAGAGCCCTAGATAAAGCTTCAGCAGAGAGAATAAACAGGAAAGGGGAGAGGGGACATCCATGCCTTAGACCCACGGCTGAATGGAAGTAGTTTGTTCGGCCTCCGTTAATAATGATAGAGAAGGATAGCCGGTGAACACAGGCCCTAATCCAGGCAACAAAAAGCTCATCAAATCCAAATTCTTGAAGAGATTGGTATAGGAAGTCCCAACTCACTCTATCATAAGCTCTCTCTATATCCAGCTTAATAGCCATCAGACACTGACGAGTAGGGGCTCTGTGAAGATCATGTATAACCTCTTGAGCTAATAGGACATTATCAGAGATACACCGTCCTGTGAGGAAAGCCCCTACTCAGAAGAAATAAGGCGAGGAACCATCAGTCTCAGGCGAGATACCAGGAGACGAGCGCAAACCTTATATAAGGTAGTGCAGAGACTGATAGGCTAGAAGTGTTGCGGCATAGAAGCATCAGATCATTTCGGCACCATAGTGACAAGAGTTTGGTTCCAGTCAGGGGGAAGAGATTTAGCCAGAAAGACTAACTGGATGGCCTACACCACATCCTGTTGCACAATAGCCCAGTAGTGGCGAAAGAAAAAGGGAGGAAATGACCAAGGTTCCATAGAGCCAGCCGAATCTCCTCGAAGTAATCGGTCTGATAAGAAAGTTATTCTTTGCCTTAGTGACCTTAAAGGGAGTCACCACAGAAAACACAGGGACCCCATCCTTGGAAAGCTTAGTCCAATGAGAGCAGAAGAAATGAAGAAGCTGGTCCCGATGACCCAATATCCTCCTGGACGTTCCCTGCATCATCAACGAGCCATCGGATCCAATTCGCCGCATGGTGCTTTAAGGTGGCCTGATGAAAAAATCTAGTATTTGATCACCTTCCTTAATCCGCTGAATTCGAGACCTTTGCCTCCAATAGATCTCTTGCTACCAAAGAAGGGAGTGGTAGAGAGTGAGGCTGGACCGAAGAGAAGTTAAGTCAGAATCATGAAGACAGCCAAGCCAATCTTCCTTATCCTGAAGGGTAGCAATAATACTCTCAACCTGCTCAACTTGCCTGACAATGTCGCCCACCTCCTCTCTATTCCATCTGGAAAGTCTGCGTCTTATAAGCTCCAAACGCCGAGATAATCTATATTTAGCACTCCCTCTGACAGGAAGATGCCACACATGAGAGATTAAGGTCCTGGCAGCGGAGTAAGATGTCCAAAATTTCTCAAATTTAAATGTCCCCTTTACTGAGCAGCCACATCAGTGGAGATAAGAATAGGACAGTGATCTGAGGCAATCCTGGACAAATGAGTAACAGTGTTTGAAGGGAAAAACTGAAGCCAATTGGTAGTGGCCATAACCCTATCCAATCTTTTCCAAACTCTAGCAGAACCCTGATGGTTATTGCACCAGGTGAATTGGGCTCCCTGAAAACCCAAGTCCAAAAGGTTAGCTATGGTTATGAAAGTCGAAACTCAGATATGCCCATAGACTCCACAAACTGCTTACCACCTCTCTTCTCATTGGCACCCACAATACAATTGAAATCACCAACAACCAGGAAAGGAATACCCTGGGATAACAAGGACATAATCTCATCCCAAAGTACTCGGCATTCCCAGAAGTCGGTACTGGCATAAATACTCGAAAGTAACCAAGGGGTCAATGTTACTTCAGAAATGACAAAGCAGCCTGTTAACCACAATGGTGAAAACCATCCACTCTAATATCAGCAGACCTCCATAAGACAACGATGCCTCCAATAATCCGTCAGACTCAATAGCATAAGAAGACCAGGATCTGAAAATCTATCTCTGACAAAAGCCAGACTCTTCCCTGACAAATGAGTCTCCAGCAAGACACAGATGTCACAACTATGAAGCTGCATAAGCCTCCCAAAAGAGGAGCGAAATGATGTTTCAGGGCTCCTCTCACATTTCATATAAAAATCTTCATCCAGAATAGGGCGGGGGGGGCTCCTGATCCCCTGACATCTCAGTATCATAAGGATAGCAATCAAAAAGCACGCCCTCCGAGGGCCTCTAGTCCTGACTGTCCATAACCTCAACTGCTGCCTCCAACTGGATGGCCTCTTCAGAAGACAGACTACAGAATTGTGGGAGCGGCTCTCCGGGATGATCAGCTGGGGGGCCTCAGTGATGACATCAGGGACATGCACCTCCACAGCCTGGTTAAGCTTGGACCAATTACCTGACAGGATCATAGACCCCTTCGGCTCATCCAAAGACGCTGAAAAGATAAAAGTGAAATTCACGCCGCCTTTACCGGGGACAGGGAGTTTTCCCTTCCCTTTCATGGTTTTGGACACCACCCTTGGGGTCGAAGGCTCTACACGTCAGGCCCGCTTGAGTGGCCCTAGATTGGCTTCCTTACGGGCCTTTGGCCTGCCATCCCATTTATTAGAGCCCAACAGGGCGAATGGATTGGCAGCAGTATTCTGAGACTTCTTCTTCACTAGGTTCTTAGCCAGAGTTAACCCCTCAGAATAGACCGGCATGGCACTCAGGAACTGGCACGCAGCCTTCTCGGCCAGCAGCTCCTTCGACACAAGTTGAGACCTAGGGACACTGCTCGAGTGCCCAGATTGACCATCCCCCTACGCCACCACCGGCACCTCACACTCCCGACGGCCCACTCCAACCTGCAACTCAGCAGACATGGCCCCTAAACCAGCAGCTCTAGGCATCCTCCCCAACTGCCATTGAGCGATCTTCTTCGGAACCTGCCAACCCTCAGTACAAGCAGAGGAGGCCGCAACAGTTTGTTGAAGCTTCTTGCCATACTCAGCATCCTACAACTAGGGAGTCCTCCATTGCTAGAGAGCAACCATCCATGGCCCAAATGCCGGGCAAGCTGAGTTAGAATCAATAGTTGGTGCAGAACCACAGCTTCCGGCTGGATGCAGCGAGCCACATGATCCACAGATGCCGTCAAGGTGCTCGTACGCGAACTGTTGCCAGAATGGAGCACCACTGCCTCGCACCCTCGCCCCCGGTTGCAGGGGCTTGCTCAGGTCAACTCGGACATAGGCGCGAGCAAACCCTCCTCACTTCCTCTCCGTAGTTGCTGAATCGAGGAACACGAAGACACCAGCCACGAAAAGTATAGAGCACAAGATTGTCTCTGTCCAGAACTCAATCGGGAGAGATGGCAGTCAGACCCAAAGCAGAGCAGAGGACAAGGAGCCTTCTGATGGCAAGAACTCTGGACGCTAGTTCTCCATGGAATCAGCTGCCCGTTGGCTACCCAGAGACGTCCCAGAGCCTGATCTTTAGTTTGGGAATCTGAGAAATGGAACAAGTAATGGCGATGGGCCAAGGTAACAGCGTCAATATCGCCAGAAATTCTTGCTCGGCGGAGCTCCCGTATAATGGCCTCTGGTGGAACCCATCGTGAGAGGCTCCGAGCAATTACCGCCTTCTTCCCTCAGTCCAAGGATTCCTCTTCCAACGCCAGAACCAGGACCTGAACGATTTCAGGGAACCACCGTTCAAGCACCGAGACTTCCGTCGGAGAGGGTGAAGGAGCCACCCAGACAAAATGATTGTCCACGCTCGATTCCATGCCCTCCCCTCTATCTTTCGCCCATCCGAGGCCATTGGAGTAGCATTCAATGTGGAAGCCATCGTCCAAAAGGAAGCAGAAGGAGCCGGCAACGACGATCACCGGAGATCAAACACAAACCTACCGGAGACACAAATCTTAAAGCAACACAGAGAATAGAGCACTATTTCGCCAGACACACGATTCTTAAAGCACTATTCCGTACATTCTCGGTATCTTTCGGATTGATATCATGGAAATATAAGAAGTAAGATTTTGTTTTTAAATCATCCACTAAGGTAGACTATCGTTTATGCCTGTAGCATATTTTGAAATTATTTGGCTTTATGGGCTCCTTAATGATCTTGCTGTGCACTTAGAGGCTCCTATGAGATTCTATGAGGATAACATTAGTGCCATTCAAATTATAAACAATCTAATTTTTTATGAATATACTAAGCATATAAAGGTGGACTACCACTGCATAAGGGAGTTTGCATATAAAGGTATTTTTTCTGTGATGCTCCTCCCAATTAGTCCCACATCGAATAATTAAAGAATGATGGAATGGTTTATAACCAAGTTAAGTAAGATGGACAAGTACCAATTAGATCTTTTTTGGGTTGTGGTTGCCCAAGTTGGTGTGAATCTTGTCTGTCTTGCTTTCATGTCATGAAACGGGTTCGTAGGTTTGCAGGCTGGATTGTTACATTATGGTATCAAAGCCATGCACCAGCCGAAAGATGGACAAGTGCCATATAGAGCAAAGTGCTACATTAATGGGAGCCACCTCTTAAGCCTATAAGGGAGGAGCACCTCTAAAGTCTTGCTTATGCAGGAGCTAAGTGCTACACAGGGCAAAGTATGTTACATTGATGGGAGCCACCTCTTGAGCTTATGGGGGGAGCACCTCTAGAGTCCTGCCTGCCTGGTAGATACGATCATATGTTTCTAGCGACGAGGACGTTGCCTCTTAAGGGGGATAGATTGTGATGCCCCTCCCAATTAGTCCCACATCGGATAATTAAGGAAGGAAGAATAGTTTATAACCAGTTAAGTAAGATGGACATGTATCAATTGGATCCTTTTTGGACCATGGTGGCCCAAGTTGGTGTGGACCTTGTCCATCTTGCTTTCATATCATAAAATAGGTTCATAGGTTTGTGGGCCCGAATCGTTACATTATAGTATCAAAGTCACGCACCAACCGAAAGTGCAGGAGCTAAGTGCCACACAGGGCAAAGTGTGCTACATTGATGGGAGCCACCTCTTGAACCTGTGGGGAAAGCACCTTTAGAGTCCTGTCTGCCTGGTGGATACGATCATGTGCTTCGGCGATGAGGATGTCACTAAGGGGGTAGATTGTGATGCCCCTCCCAATTAGTCTCACATCGGATAATTAAGAAAGGGTAGAATGGTTTATAACCAAGTTAAGTAAGATGGACAAGTATTACTTGGATCCTTTTTAGGTTGTGGTAGCCCAAGTTGGTGTGGACCTTGTCTGTCTTACTTTCATATCATGAAATGGGTTCGTGGGTTTATTGGTCCGGGTCATTACATTATGATATCAGAGCCACGCACTAGCTGGAAGTGCAGAAGCTAAGTGCCACACAAGGCAAAGTGTTACATTGATGGGAGCTACCTCTTGAGCCTATGGGGAGGCACCTCTAGAGTCTTCTCTGTGCAGGAGCTAAGTGCCATACAAGGCAAAGTGTTCTACATTAATGGGAGCCACCTCTTGAGCTTGTGGGAGGAGCACCTCTAGAGTCCTTCCTGCCTGGTAGATACGATCATGCGCCTCTAGCGACGAGGACGTCGCCTCTTAAGAGGGATAGATTGTGATGCCTTTCCCAATTAGTCCTACATCGGGTAATTAAGGAAGGATGGAATGATTTATAACCAGTGAAGTAACATGGGCATGTACCAATTGAATCCTTTTTGGACTATGGTGGCCCAAGTTGGTGTAGACTTTGTTCGTCTTGCTTTTATGTTATGAAATGGGTTTATGGGTTTGCGGGCCCGGATCATTATATTATGGTATCAGAGCCATGCACCAACCGAAAGTGCAGAGCTAAGTGCCACATATGACAAAGTATGCTACAATGATGGAAGCCACCTCTTGAGTCT
Source organism: Calamus simplicifolius (assembly GCA_900491605.1). Lineage (NCBI taxonomy): Eukaryota > Viridiplantae > Streptophyta > Magnoliopsida > Arecales > Arecaceae > Calamus > Calamus simplicifolius. The sequence continues at coordinate 818,543 of UESW01003888.1, read as the reverse complement.
GTGGGGAGAGCACCTCTAGAGTCCTACCTGCCTGGTGGATACGATCATGTACTTCTGACAATGAGGACATCACCTCTTTAAGAGGGGTATATTTTGATGCTCCTCCTAATTGTCCCACATTGGATAATTAAGGAAGGATGGAATGATTTATAACCAAGTTAAATAAGATGGACAAGTACCAATTTGATCCTTTTTCGGCTATGGTGGGCCAAGTTGGTGTAGACCTTATCTGTCTTACTTTCATGTCACGAAACGGATTCGTAGGTTTACGGGCTTGGGTCGTTACATTATGGTTTCAGAGCTACACACCAGCTGAAAGTGCAGGAGTTAAGTGCCATACAGGATAAAGTGTGCTACATTGATGGGAGCCACCTCTTGAGTCTGTGAGGGAAGCACCTCTAAAATTCTGCCTATCTGATGGATACGATCATGTGAATGAGCACCTCTAGAGTCCTGCCTGCCTGGTGGATATAATCATATGCCTCTAGCGAGGAGGGCGTCGTGTCTTAAGGGGGATAGATTATGATGCGCCTCCTAATTAGTCTTATATCGGATAATTAAGGAAGGGTGGAATGGTTTATAACCAAGTTAAGTAAGACGGACAAGTACCAATTCAATCCTTTTTGAGCTATGTGGCCCAAATTGGTGTGGACCTTGTCCGTCTTGCTTTCATGTCACGAAACGGGTCTGTGAGTTTGCGGGATCGGGCCAGTTAAGTAAGACGAACAAGATTCACACTAACTTGGGCCACCACAGTCTAAAAAAAATTTAATTGGTATATGTTCATCTTACTTAACTTGATTATAAACCATTCTATCCTTCTTAATTATCCGATGTGGGACTAATTGGGAGGGGCATCGCACTTACATTACTTTATATTCAATCCATAAACCAGATTGCAAATATCTCTATTGCAGTTATGACCTAACATCAACATGATTTCTTCGATGACAGATTGCTTCTATCTACCCAACATCGAGAGGAAGTATCGACAAATTCGATCTAGCCATAATTAACACGACAAAATCAAGACCAAATAAAGCCATGATTCAGAATAAAATTAAGATCAAATCAAGCTGTGATCCCAACATTATCTTTCAATTTTTTACAATATTTTTTATTTATGTTTCTTTGATTTTATCTTTGTTTATATAAGTACTTATATATTTGTCATAGCTATGTATGGCGTGCCTATCATTACAGATACGACCTTTGTATGCATATTTAAAGCCATATTTGGGTAAGAAAATGGCATAAAGTGAAATTCAACAATTGTCATCAACATGTGAGAAAATTACTCCCAAGATGTCCCTAAACTCACTAATCCTAATGGAGTCTGGAGTTAACAGTACGAGAACAGCTACAAGACGCAGAGCATGTTATTTTGTGTCGGTGGCTTGGATGGGATGAGTCGATAACTAGAAGCAGAATATGAAGTCTTTCTAAATCCAATTGGCTTGGCAACTACTGGGCTCAGGTTGATTGGGGCCTTCCCTTTTGTTGGACAGGCTTGTGCCATGATTTTCGATGCCTGGATTGCTGCAATAAGTTCACGGACTTTGAACTTTGAAGTGCTGGAGACTCTGACACCCCTATGCTTGACGCCAGACAGAGTATATAATATAATTCATACGAGAAGGATTCTGATGCACCTCATGCTCTGCTCTGCTTTGGGACAAAGAAACAGAGCAATCTTTTCTTGACATGAGATCTAAATGCTTTTATTTTTTTTGGGGTAGAATTGAGGGGTAGAATAAGATCTAGCATCAGCATCGCTTTTCAACACAAAATCTAACCTCTTGTATGCGGTGTCACCGTTGTAAACAAGAAGACTAGTATCAGTTACATGAGCAAATGAGATGGCCCTATCAGGTTCCATGCTTGTGCTTTTTATCGGATAACATTGATATTTGAACTAGGAAAAAATAATCTGATACAGGTTGGGTGTACTATACACAGTGATTGACTGTACATGTACGGATATGCATATCAAAAATAATTTTATTCTGTATACAGCCAATCAACCCATGATGTATGCGCTCCTGTACCGTATGCCGTGCAGGCTTTTTCATTGAAGCTAAAACCTTTTGGTTGAAGCATTTATTTATTCGAAAGGAAGGCCCATGGTCCATTTGGGTTGGATTTGGATCTAATGTCCTGTTATAAATGGGCCTCAATTAGGCCATGCATTGAGATTTCATGGAAATACGATAGATGAGCCCACGTAGACGGAAGGAAAAAATCCAAATGATATGAGGTCTGACCAAAGTTTGCCATGTTTGAAAATCAGCTTTATATTCATGCTGCAAGCCCAATCATACAAAGAATATGGCGCTAAATCTAATAGAACGAACATATATATATATATAGCCAATTACATTTATTTTGAAATTAAAATTTTGTTGGTGTTGTTGTTGGCTCCTGGTGCAAGCCTAGTTAGAAGGGCCTTAGCATTCTCTCTCTCAAAAAAAAAAAAAAAGTTTTTGTGAAGTGGCAATTAGCTAAGCAAACAATGATATAATAAAATAATATAATATTCTCTTAAGGATTGGTTCTACTTTTTTTTTTTTACTTAAGCCATGATTTTATTAATAGGTTAAATAAGTAAAAGACAATCAATCAAAAAAATACCATATTTGATCAAATAATAAATTTTATAATGTATAATTACTTCTTTTTTATAACTAGTGATGTCTAACTTTATTATGCCATTTTTATTGTATATTATTGTAATTAAACTTTTCTTGAGGGTTATGAAATAGAAGACTTCTTGTAACCAATGTAACTAGGGGAATTTCATTTGCACCGCTTGGATTATTCAATACACCCCTTTTTTTTAAAAAAAAAATTACTCTCTGCACCCCCCCTAAAAATTGATATTTTTAAACTACCCCTTCGTGCACCCTTCCATCCCCCTCCCAAAGCATTCTGCACACCCCTCCCTCAACGCACCGCTCGATCCCATCTTCCCAGTCTCCCTGCTCCTTCCCCGGCACCGACAGAGCAGCATCCCGGCACTGAGCGGCGTCCTCTACATCTCCTCTCCCGGCACCTCCTTCCCCGGCATCGGCAGCAACCAGCGACGGTGAGTTTTCTAAACCCACCGCCTCCGCCTCCCTCGCCTCCCTGGGCTCCATCCCCCTCCCTCCCCTCCGGCCTCCTCCCTCGCCTCTGCCTTCCTTGGCTCATCTCCACCCCCTCCATCCCTCCCTCCGGTCCTCTTCATCCCCTCCGCCCCCCTCTAGCAAGGCATGAGTCGAGACTCTGTTCGGCCCTAATGGGCCGAATAGAGAACCCATTTTTAAAAATGTTTAAAAATTTTTAATTTATTATATAAGTACTTTTATAAAAAAATATAATTGATTATATAATCAGTTAAAAATTATATTTAGTAAAATTTTTAAATCGATTATAAATCAGTATAGTTTAGTTTTTCAAGAAAAAAATTGGATATTTTTTAATTTGTACATATTTAATCTTGTGTATTAATGCTAATTAATGTTATGTTTCAGATATGGATACTGGTCCCTCACGAGTTAGACTCATAGCATCAGCCAGGAGACATCGTGGCAGGCATGCTGAGCCTGAGGTCCTGTTGCATTAGAGGTTCCTATTGCACCATTGCCCCCAGCTGAGACAGTAGACAAGGAGATCTCAGCTATAGATGTTGATGATGAAGCGGATGGGCCTTATCTAGGCAGTTCAGAGGATGAGTCTGTCTTAGTAGTTTCAGGACACATATAGCAGCCTCCATCTGGAGGCAACAGGTATTGTATATTTGTTATTCTACTATATTTTCTTTAATGCATCGTTACGATGTTGTTATATAATTTATTCATGTTATCCATTTATATTTTACAGGAATGGGCCCCATTGAAGTGCATGAACCATACTGTCAAGGTAGGTGAGTGGCAATGGTGGGCATCGGGGCAATCGAATAGGAGGTTCAGAGCATTAGTTCAGCAATCGGGCCTAGTTGAACTACTGCACTGCTCTTATTGGTTCGCTGATAAGATTCTTGTCTTGAGCTTCGCAGAGAGATGATAGCCCGAGACGAACACCTTCCATCTTTCTTTTAGCGAGATGACAATCACGTTGGATGACATTGCCGCCATATTAGGGATTAGTGTCATAGGTGCCTCAGTGTCACTATCATGTGATAGGATGAGTGATCGATATGCTGAGGACCTACTAATGAGCTGTTAGGTGTGTCACAGGTAGACACGCGTTAGGAGGTGCTATCAGTACGCGGTCAGTCAGTGAGGTTAGAGTGGCTGAAGAGTAATTTTCATGCTGTATCTGATAGAGATAGCCATCATAGGATAGAGTATGAAGTGCGAGGGTATTTGCTACTTTTGTTAGGGTATACACTCTTTATTGATAAGAGCGGGACGAGGGTGCCTATAGCTTATCTTTCTCTACTTTGGGATCTGGATAGGGCGAGCACATATGCCTAGGGTGATGGTGCCTTGGCTCATTTATATCAGCAGTTGGGGATTGCGTCTAGAGCATCCGTTAGACGATTAGTGGATATATGACACTGCTCTAGGCATGGATTGATGAGTATTTTCCATTTCTCACTCCTCACCCAGCCCTGGATTATACTGATGCTAGGCCCTGCATGCACCGATGGATTCCTGGTAGTCCACTACGTACTACGATGGACCATTTAGTGATTCTACGCGGGTCATTGGATGTTTTGAGGGTTGATGCGGTATATTCCATAGAACCATGCACTTGTATATTTCTATGATTTGCCCATATATTATCAAACTGATTAGGATTTATCTGTTGCAGGTAATTTGGGATCCCCATCGTCATATTCGGAAAGATCATTCATTCCTAGATATTGCATTCTTTAGTGGATGCCTGAAGTGCATGGATGTTGTAGAGCCTTATCTTCCTAAAAGGGTTCTACGACAGTTCAGTAGGATACAGACGATCCCCTGTGCGCCACTAGCCCCTGAGCGAGCAGCAGAGGATCGACGGCGGCATCATACCGCATCTGGTACATCTTCTATGATCAGATGTGGGAGAGGTGGAAGGATTACCTACTGACCCGAGCAACCAGGAGCCATTCGGTGGCCCGACCATCAGATTGCGTGCCAGGATATATGGATTGGTATTCTCGTATCATGCACTTGGTAATTCATCCCCTAGAGAGCCAATCCAATATCTATTCCGATCACGTCTCGATGATGTTGATGCTGACGTGCAAGGGCGATATATTGTAGATGCCATTAATATTTGTACCAGCATTCTACATATGGGTCAGGAAGAGGTTGCATCACAAGGGATCGACCTGTACGACATTATTTCTCAGTTGTCACATGTATTGCAGGGTCAACATATTTCAGCAGTTGAGCCTGATGTACCTGGCCCTAGTCATGCATCGTTACATCAGTATAGGCATTGACGATGGCGAGATGGAGATTGATGATGTACATTATGTATTTTTTTAGCTTTTAGCACATCTTTTTGTAAAATATATTAAAATTTGAATGAAAGTTTGAGTTTCCTTTAAATGTTCTTTTTGTTCCAGAGTTCATATTTGAAGATTAATAACAAATACATATTCACCGGCACTCCTACATATCCGACCGGCACGCCCCAACACGTGTCGGCACATATCGACACACCCCGATAAATATCATCTGATTTGATAAATTCTCATCTAGTTTAACCAGTGCATAGATTACTGAATTTGTAAGGTCATGTCATCAATCAACCAAGACAATCAACCAAGATAATTAATTTTAAATTTATTTATTTTATAAAATACATTAAATTTTGAATGAAAGTTTGAATTTAGGACTTCGGCACGCTTCGACACGAGTTGACCGGCATGCTCCGACACACATCGGCACACACCGACATGCATCGGCACGCTCCAGCCCGTGCTGGCACAGGCCGACCGACATGCCCCAACTCATGCCGGAATGCATCGGTACACTTTGGCATAGGTCGGCAAGGGCCGACCGGCATGCCCCAACTCATGCCAGAACGCATCAGTACGCTCCGGCATAGGTTGGCACTCACCGGCACGGGCTGACTGGCATGCTCCAACTCGTCCCGGCATGCATCAGCGCACTCCAACTGATGACTATCATTTACGGGCTCAGAACGGCGCCTCCTGAAATACTTTCTGTTGAAGGATTTAGCTGGGAAGATTTCCTTTATAATTGTACACATTGCTCAGTCTACTAGTAAAATAATGCACTTTATATAAAAATTTCAAACATTATACAACTTTGTATATTGATCAAAATTGCACTCTACAACTCAACAATCTCGCTAATAATAATATCTGACAAGATCGTTTGTTTGAACTGTTGAATCCTAGATTCAAAGAAGTTGCCCATCCGGAAGCATAAGGTAAATGATATCTTCGTCAGTTGCTTGCTATTGAGGGAACAGGATGATCCGGCAACAGAAACACCTACAAAATAAATAAATTAGTAAACAAAATAATTTATGAGTCATTTAAGGATGAGTAAGAGACGTTTAATTAATACCGCCACAAAATGATTGCCATTTACGAATGCTACTGCAATGTCTTTGCGGGAAAGAAGAGGAAGAGGCACTGATCTAAGAAGTAGGAATGTAAGACATTATTGCAAGGAGAGGTGGTATAGGACACGTTATAGCAGAACGCTATAAGGTGTTCCATGTCCAGCAACGTCATCCACCGGTCAGATGGTGGATAATTCTCAAAATATGATAATGCATGAGCGATCTCGTCCAACATCCCTTCAACAACAAATAAAAGGCGATAGTGCTCTGAATGACTTTGCAACTCGTGTAATAAATCCTTCCTAACATGGAGCCAATCCTCCTCTCCAAATCCCAGCAAGTGAGCTATTGCTCTAAATCCGCAGTTGCCATCAGCTTTTACATCTTTGATATGCTGGATGAATAGCCTTAACCCTTCTAGAATTTGATCAATATAGATTGTTGGCTTATATGAATGGGTTCGAGGACGAAAAACCTGCAAACCATATCGAATGATATTACAAACTATCACATGCTAATAATAAATGGCTAATAATAAATAGCATGGGCCGGCACGACTCGGCACGAGCCTACATGGGGACTTGGCATGAGCCTGCATGGGCCTGCACAACCCTGCAAGGGCTGGCACGGGTCGGCACGGACTGAACTGCATGCCGCGATACGGTCCGTGCACACATTGGCATGCCTCGATACATACTGGCACAATACTCATTTTTAAAAATGAAACAAATGCTTCTTACCTTCTTCCTCGGTTGCCTCTTTTGCACTAGAGTCATTGGGGTGCCCATACCAGGTGAGTAACTATCTTGTCCAGAGCGAATCAACTCAAAGGCAGAAGGATCACGACGAGTAAACGTATCAACCTTCAATGAAGTGCGGCCACGTGAATCGGTCATTCTTTTTGTAGGTTCTTCAAGAGAAGTACTATCTGGGCTTGCAATCTCCCTCAATTTCCTTAACATCTACAATTGAGAAGCCCTATCTAACTACTTGAATTTCTTAGCAATTATATCCAACTCTGGTTCACAGTTTAGCTTCATAATTTGCACATTTGAAACAGGCACCATATCAAGTTTTCTCCAATGAGAATCTATGCACTCGAGGGAAATAGGCCGACCTTTCATTCTGTACCGTGCAATCTCATGAGCGCATGGTAAGCCATGTGTGCGTTGAATAGCACACCGACAAACTGATTCATCAATCTCAACTGAATTGGCTCGGTTCGCTTGGGCGAGGATATTATTTAATGTAGTTATAGATATAAAACCTCGCAGTTCTTTGAATTCACCAGGCTTGAAGTTGTGTTATATGACTGTCAAACTCTTTTCAAATGAGGCTTTAATGTCACTGTGCTGCAACTCAATCAAACTATGAATTTTTGTCCAAGATGACTCGAAAGTCCCTTGGCTTGATCCAAGCTGTCTTTTAAGCCTTGCATGTGCACTTTCAGTCCTAGTAAAGTAAATAAAATTAAATAAAAGTTAGATAACAAATACACAATTAAATTATAAATTTTTAAAATGAATCAATTTCTTGTGATACCTATTAGTTGTCACATTCTCGTAATGCCTACGTGCGTTCGTCCACGCTGCGACAAATCTTTCCTTAACTTGCTCAGCCAAGTATCTGACACATACCGTAAAGCATCTGGATATGTACTAAACTCTCTCTGGAGTGCACTCCAGTGATCGTTATACTCGTCTTTTGTGGTCAACAACTAGTATATTCCAACTCATTATAAACTTATCCTATTTCTCTTTCGTTTCAAATAATCTTTTGCACTGGGCCAAAACATTCCTACTAATATGCCATCTACATAACAAATGTGTTGCCGTAGGAAATACCTTTTGAATTGCATTCAATAGAGCCAAGTCTCGATCTGTGACTATCACCTCGGGCAGAACATCGGCGTCCATGATGCTGCACAATCTCTCTAATGCCCATATAGTTATCTTTTCGCTCAGAGTCCATGTATGTAAAAGCAATAGAATATGCGAGGTTAGTTGATGTCACCCCTATAGTCTCTAAGAGAGGAAGGCGATATCTATTCGTCTTGTACGTGCAATCCATTATCAAAACATGAGGAAATGCATGTAACAAATCTATGCTGCCAGAGTGAGCCCAAAATAAGTCACGCACAACATCAGACTCAATACAATTCCTATGTCACTCAATAAATTTATACTCAGATAATTTATTCAGAAAATGTTGCATCTAAGATCTTCCAGCTTTCTTTACAACCTTACACCTCTGTCGTGCATTGTAGATTGTCTTCATGCATGTAACATTGAGGGCATCACTTTGCTTCAATGTGGATAATATGGCTTTTGGCCGAACCAAAGTCTTCGACATATCCACTAACAATAAAGTCTCCTGCTTTGATAATCGTTCAGCATATGAGTGCCCCTCAAGATGCTTCGCACCGGATGATTGTGCAATCCACAAATGACCATTAACATCCAATCATCTGCAGTGTCTAATTTCTTTCCTCTTAATGCAAAAGGACATCCACACTTCTTAGTGCCACTGACCATGGTCTTTAATCCCTTTTCCTTTATGCTTTTACTTCTGTAGGTACCACTCCTTTCGTAAGTAAGTACAATTCTTGGTTTCTTGCTATCAGTACCCAAATCAAAAGTTTTAATAATAACAACAAATCCATTCCTTCTCCCAGCTTCCCAACACCAATTACACAAGTCTTTTCTACTCTTGAATATCTATACACTAAAAAGTTTAATGTAAGTAGACGCTTTTACACTTCGCTCAGTCAACTAATAAAATAATTGCAATTAAAATTATTAGACCTCGTAAGTTATAAATTTATTTGTGTAATCCATCACACATTCAGAGCCAATCATGCTACCTTCGGTTGAAGCATCACCCTACACGGTCAAAAAATAATCAATTTAAACCCTAACCCTAAACTCCCTTGTTCGGCCATGTTTTGCCAAACAGGGGCCTTCTGTTCGATCGGAATGGGCCAGACAGAGGACCCTTATTCGGCCCATCCTGGCCAAACAGAAGGCTTCTATTCGGCCACACCTGGCCAACAGAAGCTTATTGTTCGGCCTATCCTGGCCGAACATATGATTAATGTTCAGCCAATCAGGGCCGAATAGAAGGCCTATGTTCGGCCCTGTATGGCCGAACAAGATGCGGACCGTGAAAAAAAAAATCGAAACAGGTTAAAAAAATGAACCTTTTCGTTCGTAGATCCTTTCCAAGTCACTAGTTACCTGTTCATTATTCAGTTGATGGTTGAAATATCTTTAAATAAAGACTCAATGGGTTCATTGAGCAAATTTTTTTTTTGGTTCCTTGGAAGAGGGGAGGGGAGAGGGCGGGTGGATGTGTGATGGGAGGGGGAGCTGTTTTTGTTGAGGGGTGCATAGAGTAAAAATAAGAACATTTTGGTTTATTTTAATAAGGATAAAATTATTATTATTTTTTTGTTAAATAAAAGGTACACTAAGCAATCCTAACGGTACAAATAGAAATTCCCGTAGACGCCATCATGTCATTTCTAAAGGAACTTAACATTTTAGAGGGCTCCGTCAACATTCACGCCTCCATCCTAGCCGGCAGGCAATCAATTCCCTTAAAGAATTTTGTTTTGATTTGGACTTAGACTTAGTCAGTTATTTTATCTTCTAGTCTGGCCTTTTCTTCTGCGCAACAGCCTGACGATAATGACAAAGAAGGGACATAATTTAGTTCGTACCAAAGTCAAGATTTTGGATCAGATCCAATGATGATCCAATGACCTCCTGTGAATGCCTATGCTTGCATGAAGGCCAATGTTATTCCTGAGGGTAGGTGATGCCCCATCTCATTATGAGTCAAGATCCTCCAATCTTCTAATCATGGTTGTCTACATGCGTGTCTGTCTACATCTCTTAATACTCATCAATATCTTACCACAACTACATGAACCTAAATGCACATAAATTGACATGTTTTTACTCTATAGTTAACATGAACATATGAGATCAATGATAGCAATACAATTAGACTACTAGATTCATAGCATTGAACCTTGATCCATTGCACTCAATATTAAAATAGCCCACATGCATGACATATGTCCTCATATAATTAAAATGGCATTTAGCAATCAAACTAACAATTAGAGCACACAGCAGCTTTAGCTTGGTTGGCATGAGTTCTTCCTTAAATCTCCCTTCCATTCGCTGCCACACACTTAAAAAGAGTTCCATGAAGTGGAAGCTTTACCTTCTATCTTGAAGGAAGAGCTCAGGCACCATTCCTGCCCATAGTTTTCATCAAGTTGGCCGTCCGCGTGCATTGGGAATCTTTGAATTATAGCAATTGGGATTGCTGTGATTGTGATCTGTGAGTCCCCAGCTCAGAAAAATATAGCCAACATGTGGACACCTCTATATTATTTTAAGCTCTCAAGCGTGTGGCACCCCAAAGCAGCCCAAAATATATTAATAAATCCCTTCGTAGTTCATTGAATGGAAAAGAGTCCCCTTGAAGCCACCATCCCAAAAGAGAACTTCAATAGAGAAGTTTTAACATGTCAGCCAGCTGGAAGAAATTGTCCAACAATGCATGGACCTATTGGTGTCGATACAACTAAACTACACTTTCTTTAAGGAGATAAGTAAGTGGTCATGTCCGATTCCTAACCCCATGACCAAAGCTGGACTAGGATAGAGACTCAGGATTGGTATGAAAACAGTCGGAATGTTCGTTTGGTTATAGCTAAAAAACCATCAACACCAACCCACTTTAGTGGTGTTTTCTTGGTTAAATGGCTTTATAGATGCTTGTTTGCACTAGTTGCCGATGATTTGATCGCTTAAAAAAAAGGGGGGTCGGGGGAAAGAAAATATTTCTCCACATTGATGGACGATTATTGAAGGAGAAATGATTAAAATTATCCCATGATGGGTCCTGATAAAATTAGTAGCAATGTTTGAATGAATCAAAAGGTTCTCATTTACACAACCAACCGTAGCTGTCAACCGGCTTTTCCCACCACTAGTTGTCGTGTGCTCTCTCCCCCAAAGTGTTGAAGAACAAACGTGCGGAGGTCGCCTTCGCATTCCTTTGTTACTTTCTCCATAAAATAGATCATATCTTCCCACCAACCATTATTATAGGCCTGCTCCTCTGTCTATTCCTTAATCTACTCCTTCCGAGGAGCATGCCTAACTCTTTCATCAAAGTCCTAATTTTATGTATTTCTTCTTGCGTCTATCTGAAGGCATGACTAGTCTTGGGGACCTTTGAGGCCTTATTCAACAAACACATGCTTGTTTCATGCCTGTTAACTTCCAAGAGACCACCTACTATGGAATTATTAAACTAGAGATTAATATGGGGTAAGGGCAGCCTCAAGAGATTGTGAAAACACGAGTCTAGATTGAAGTAGATTATTGCAAGTGGTTAATTTCAATGATAAAATTTAGATGAAGAGAAATATTCAGCAGACCATCAACCACTCCATTAGCATAACTAGTGTCTCACAACAGGAAGGGATGGAATAAGAAAATGAGAGCTTCAAAGGGAGAAATAGAAAATTCATTCTTATAAATGAACAGCATATCTGAAATCAATTTTTTCTCTGAAAACTTTCATATCATGCCTTCTAGTGATTTCTTACTGAAATATCACAGCTGTGTTTTGTTGTTTTCCTTGTTTTTTGGGGGGCAACATGATTCTGTTTTTTGCAAGAACATCTTTATTTCAGGCCATACTTGGTGACAAGAAACTAAAGGCATTGAGAGTTATTTTGGAGTCATCAATCATGTGGACTGAAAATTACAGTATCTATTTCAAGTTCTGTGATGTTCAAAGTAATCCCCCAACTGCTCTCTGTGACTGCAACTAATTGACCAGCCTCATGAAGTTGGAATTGCATATGACCTTATTATTATCACATCAGAGACTTGGAAGCAGTCAAACTACATAACCAAAGCACCCTTGTTGAAATAAAATAAAAAGCATTGGAGCTCTCTATTTTCTCCCAGAAATGATTAATTATCCTAAGATACAAGACTGGCCACCGAAACTGATTTTAAATGTTCTATGCGCCAAACTTGGCCACATTGCCTGGTCGCTTGTAATAGCAACCTTTGAAGGACCCTAAGCATTGGAATTAGTACTTAAAAATGCTCCTGCTTGGAAGTTAGGCCTTCATATTTAGTGGCTGCGATGGCATCTCACATGTCGTTAATATGAGATGAAGTCCTTCAAAACGGCTGTCTTGGGCGATTTGGCAATCCTCACCACATTATGTATGCAAATTATACTGACTTGAGTGTAGTCTCAAAATCGAAGAAGAACTATTCCAATAGGTAGCTCTACTACCACATCCTTCCAGGTCTGGTTGGAGTGGGATCACATTTACAGAACAGTGGGGACTCCTACCCTCAGCTATTTTCTCAGTCCATTAGATCTGGGAAGATGATGATGCTAAGATTTGCTTTCATCTAGTTTGAAATTTTAATTCATGGACTGAAAAGGTAAATTTTCTCCTCTGACTTTGAGACAAAAATCTGGAGATTATAACCTAATATGGGCAAGGCTGACAGTTCCAACAGAATCTTACAGTAGTATGCTTCCTGTTGCACCGAAATCCATTGGTTGACCAATTAATGTAGTTATTGATGTTTTTTTTGTGGAAATCGTGATTGGATGACAATATCTTGCAAGATATGGCCGTCTAATAAAGGAATTGAAGTTACATGCCTACAGCTCTTCAATGGTAAGATGATAACCTCATTCCACCACCACCATCAATCTGAAAAATAGAGCTTCTGTACATCGCCAGTCCATTAATTGCAACAATTCTTTTGGAAAAAATTATCAGATCGATGACAATAAGGCTTAAATGTTGATAAAATGTAAATAACAATATTGCCAACTATAAAGATCCAAACAAGTCATTCTGAAAGTCGAATAAATACACGAGTGCTTTTTTTTTCTTTCTTACATTCCATATGGCAGCCATGAGCTGCTATCTGTTAACAAAAATAAGAATTATCAACTCTAACTCATTAGACAACAGAATTTCTTCGGAAGAGCAGACCAAAACCCTATTGTCCTTCAGGACATGGATGTTAGACCCCCGTAGCAGTCGACTCCACCTGCCCCAATCCCTCCCAAGAATTCAAGATCCGAAACCAGCTAAGAAAGCAGGACAGAACATCTATTGGGCTTAGCTCAGTACACGATCACAGGTCACAAAATCTTATCTGCCGGATTCCGAGTTTAAGCTTAGGCCGGGCTTCGAGATCTGCGGACCCAAACCAAGCCATGAGTGGCCGTCCTCTTGTTTGACAGGAGAAACCATTTTGAGGAGTCAGTTACTTGATAAGGTGCCTTAGCATTGATCCTGAGGAAATTTGAAGCGTTTGTACATAAGATTGATAGAAACAATAGTCACAATGGATTTGGCAAGAACCATCACAATTCAACATATCTCATGCAACAATTTGTCGGGCAAGGATGATTACATACCGATCCTTTCTTTTCTCAAGGAATCGATGGAGGGATGCCCTTCTTGCTATGGGGAGATCTGTTATTCAAATAGCACAACCATTAGCATCTTTTCCTACATACTTGCTAAGCTCATTGGCTATACGATCATAAAAAAAAAAAAATAAAAACATCTTGTTATAAAGAGATTTCTCACCGGAAGCAGTAGATTGGGCTGGCTTTTCAACATGGACTTGAGCTGGAGGGCTAGCAGGTGTAGACACAGGCACAGGAGTTTCCTTGGAGAGACCATTCGGCTGGTCCACTGCTGCAGTGGTTTTAGAGGAAGAGGGAACAAAACCAAAGTTTTGGGCATTGGAGGTCCCCTTGCTTGCTATCTGCATCAGATCCTTGGCCTTCTCGGCCGGAAAATTGTCGAACACCAGCACCTTCCCGCCATAAAAGATGGTTAACTGAGCCTTCTCTCGCCCCCTGCAGAACATCCATTAGAATGATCAGAATTCACTTCAAATTTCACATCAACATGAAGTAAAGAACAAATAGGTCTCATATATGTGTTAATCTTTTTTTTTTTTTTTTTGTCCCTTCACCAATAAAATTGAATGCAAAGATGGGTGCTTTCTAACAACCAACTAATGAGAATTAGATCATCCGACCAATATTGCTTGAATGTACTATTTCATTCATTGGATCATTCATCATTCAATTGTGAGTTTGACAGGAGTTATTACCACGTGCCAATAGTCTTGATGCATTTTATTCACAAAAAGTGCACACCCAACCACCCAAGTAGCTAGCTAAATATGTGTCCTCCTAAACAACTAAACTATTTTTTGGGGAAAATTTATCGTATTTGTTTCCAAAATGGGAAGAGCAATTTTTCCTAGAGCTTTCCTCTAGATTTTTCAAAGTTCAAACTAAGTTTTGGACTACTTTTACTTAGGAAAAAGTTGAACTACCAACTCCAAGTTTCTTGTCTTCAAGGCTTTATCTCTACACAATTTCCCTCCTCCTAGTAAGTGGTCATATGGTAATTATAACGTTCTGAAGGGTTTCCATGTAAAAAAAGATATGATATGGGGGTGTTTTCGTGATATTGGAGAGATCTGTAGGTAAAGAATTGGGTGGGTCCAGAGTTCAAACCTGACATCCGATGTCTTGCGATGCTCGTCGCCAAACCCAGCACGCTGGGGAAACAGGTCCATGGCGTTTCCTGGGGAAACATCGTCACCCCCGGCCGTTCCCTTCTCGTCGCCGCCCGATACGTCAGCTCCCGGCAAGAAGCTCATCGTGGTCGGCGGCCGAAACGTCTCAGCTTTACCTGCGATGGAAATACCCGAGAAAAAAAAAAAAAATCATCAGCATCCAGATAGAGAAGGGACTAGATCGGGACCGTCAAAAATACGTTGCACGCATGGGACATCGGGACAAGGCCGTTTCATCGGGACCTACGGTCCAGATCAACCGATCAAAGTAATTTGGTTATGGTACGGCGAGAGTTCCTTAAACTCTCCGCTGGAGAGCGCCGATCTAGAGAGCAGAGGAGATTTTAAAAAAAAAATCACAGTTTTGCACGCGGACGAGGAATAAAAACCGCGAAATTAGGCTTCTTTTCCTTTTTTTTTATTTTTAAAGAAAAGAATTCGGCGGGCATTAGATCCATAACATCAGATCGAAAAAACGTAAAATAAGACCAGAAAAGTTCTTAAAAGGGTGATAGGAGGATAAAGATTTAAGGGAAAAACCCCAAATTACGACAGCCCGCGGAATCCATGGTAGATTTCCAAGTTTTCTTCAAGAGTCCAACGATCATACCAGAAAAAAAAAAAAAAAAGGAAAATCCATGATATCGGAGCCACCAAAATCCCTCCTGATTCCATAATTCTTTTCGAAAAAAAAAAAATCTAACCTTTGGCGGTTTCTTGAGATCGAGGAGCCATCCCAAGGCCGAGATCGGCGAAGCTGCCCTTCTCCCTGATGTACTGGCTCAGAAGGTTGCAAGTAACCGCGAAGTTGGTCTTCTCCCCCAATCTCCCCCCGGCTTCCGTCCCATCTCCGCCATCTCCCTCGCCGCCGATCCCAATCTCTAACAACAAATTAAATCCCCCTTCTTCTTCTTCTTCTTCCTCCTCCTCCTCCTCCTCCTTTTCTCTCTCTCTCTGATTTCCCTTCTCTCTTGGGAGCCGCTCGCCTCGCCTTCTCTCTTTCTTTATACTACTAGTAAGTGCGCCCTCCCGCATTCGCCGGTTGTGGCTGGGGATTTTAAACACGTGACTCGCGAGAGGAACAGAGAAGGCGGAAAAATAGGGAGTTTATTAAATCAAACAAAGCATAAAATAATTAAAACAAACACTTGTGTATTATTTTAATATTTAATTTCGACATGATAAACATTATTTCTTTCCGTCGACCCTGCGACCGTCGGCGTTGACGGCGGAACCACGTGGAAGAAAGGGACGGGGGCGCGCCTGCCGTGAATAGGGATACTCGGGGGACACGACTGAGGCCTTTTCGGGGATCCGCGTTTCCCCTGGGATATAGGGCCATGTGATTGGATGGCACTGGCGCAGCGATCGGACAGTTCGAAATGATTGCACGCTGTTCGCTGGAATCTCCGAGATCAGAATGGTTGCGTTGATCAGAAGCAATCCACCCTTGTCCGTGGATCCGCGTAGAAATAAATATGCGGAACGCGGATCCACCGTCCGCTTCGTTGGTTTGATTTTATCTGCTCCATTGTTACTTGGCAACGTGTGGAAGCCGGCCTGATCCCACGTGCGTGTACTTTCAGGACTCGCGTCCGCATAGAACTGCAATGGTGAGGACAGCGTAGCACTCCCTCCCCGCGCGAGGGGCCTAAATGGACACGCGGCGAAAGCAAAGAGGGTAAGGTAACGCCGGTGCTGTTGAAGGATCTATTTGGTAGATTTGGCGAGGCCAAGCAAATCTCTCCAGTGAAACGATGGACACCTGTCATTAAAATTTGTGCTATTGGTAAAAAGTCTCCCAAATTAGACTAATCTTTGCTTGACACGTGATGGATGAATTGTTCTTCTACCATAATTAATTAATATATGATTTTAATAAGATGGAATAAATATTTTTTAAGTAAAATCATGTAGAAAAAAAGCGTAGCTATGACCATGTCATCTCATGGGTGCGCTACATGCTCGATCAATATTAGTCCAAATAAGGCAAAACAAGTTTGACAATAATTTTGGATGAATGAACCAAGTGGCCTCTCTATCTTAATCAACGTAATCCCTGCATTTCAACTTAAGTTGAATTGTTTGAAATCATGATTATAACCAATGTTTTGAAAATCGAACCGTATAATAAATCGGTTTAATATTTAAGTTATGAATTTATGAATCAATCGATTCGATCAAACAAATTAGTTTTAATTTATTAGATTAAATAATATTATAATTATTTTTAATTAAATAATATAAAATAATATAATTTAAATAAAAATTAAAAAAATTTAAAAATTAGGTTGGATTGATTCAAAACCGGACTGATTCAATAAATTTTTTTAATTTTTAACGAATCATATAAAATTAAGTTTAATATAAAATCGGATGATGATTGATTTATGGTTGGACCGATTAAACCTATCGATTCGATTTTTAAAACACTTATTATAACTGCTGCCAACCGAACATGTCGGGTATTTGACGGAGTCTTTAGGGATCTAATTCTACGTTGAAAGGGAAAGCCAAAAAAAAAAAAAAATATATATGAGATAATGTTTACCATGGAAACCGGCAGGAAACCAGTTGGGCTCCCCGGTCGGTTGTTGTAGGCCAGTTTTGTCACATTTTCCACCTATATTAACTTTTTTTAATAGGTTTCAAAGGACTCTCATGCATGCAGTTCCGGCATTTATGTTCTTTTGTGGACCTTGTGGCTCTACAGTGACAATAAAGAAAGAAGGCAAAAAAAAAAAAAAAAAATGGGTTGGCATGGCTTAGAAATCTCACTTTTTTTAAAAAAAAAAAATTATGTATGTAACTATAGAAGATGTGATAAGGGAGCTCCAAATTACTGTGACGATTTTTTTTTTTTTTTTTAAGGACAAATCTAAACAGGAGGAGACCTTCCAATCTAAAAATATACACCCACCAAATTTCTGCAGAAATTAATGCAAGTTTGTGGGAGCCACATAAACTCCTACCGATGCATCGGTCTGCCATTTTTCCAACGCTTAATGTCCTTCTTCTTTGTTCACGAGGGTGTTTTCCCTTTTTCTAAAGTAGTGACAGGAAGAACTAGTCAATACTTTTGTATCGACCCATTTAACCACTTGCTTTTTATTTTATTTTATTTTATTTTGACTTTGATATTCAAGTTGGGGTTTTCACCCTTTTTTTTTTTTTTCTTTCTTTTTTTTTTTTAAGAAAAAGGTTCGGTTTAATTAAGCATGGCACCTAATTAATTATCAGCAACAATTCCATAAGCTGAGCTTGTTTCCAAGGATGCAACATTAAGAGTTATTGAACTACTACTCCTAGTGCACATTAAGAGCAGCAGCTTCGACTTGTTAGCCAATTTTTCTGATTAGAGACCACCAAAATGATCAGCTTCTTGTTGCAATGGATCCTGACTTGCATTGTTGGAAATCTCTTTGCGTGGATTCTTAGCAAAGCACGGGGTCAAATCCTCTTTGTAGCAACTGGCCAATGAAAACAGGTAGAAGCATGCAAAAGTTGGTCACACGCTCTTTTTCTGCTGCCCATCTCTGAGGCATGCCATGATGGAAACATGTACTTGGATAGGAATGCCAGGGCATCATGCATTGTGACCTGGGTCACTCCAGAAGCAAAACACCCACCTACTCTTCTTCCCTGCTTAGGAATCAATGGAAAAACTTGTTCGCCCTAGAATGGGTGGTGTGCTTGGTGGTGTCATATTGAATGAGATGCTAATTTGGTGGTACTTGAAAGCTTCACTTCACTTCCATGAAAACAAAACTCCTTGTGGGAGAGAGAGAGAGAGAGAGAGAGGACTAGTTCAACCACCTATGCTGTGGAGCACCTTCCTTCAATAAATGCAGGTAGGTCGGTCCATGTTCCCCAAAGTTTCTCGTGACTTTTACAGGCATTTTATGTGATTGGCACTGCTACTTTTAAAACAAGACTTCAATTTTGAGGGTATTTTAAATAAATGTTATATATATATATATATATATATATATATATATATATATATATATATATATATATATATATTAAAAATATAATTCTTTTTTCATTGGTGCTTGTCCTAAAAAAAATTTGAGAAAATCGAATACAAATTTATTATCTCAAAATTTTTATGTCAATAATATAAAAAAATATATAATTAAGAAAAATATGAAATTTATACCTTATTTTATTATTATCAAAACTAAAGAATACTGAAATAGAATTGATGCAGGGGTGTTGATTGATTTTGGTTGAAACAGTGCTTCCGATTTGTTAACATAATTAATAGAAATGCTTAAATAGAAGGTGTTCTTTGGTAGGGTCTTTCGGAGAGACTTCTTTTAACGACCGAAAAAATGGTCATAATAAACTTTTTCTATAAATCATACTCAAATCAGATCCATAACCATTTAATTTTATGTAATTATGACTTTATTCAACTGATCATAAAATTAGAGTCATATTATCAATATCTACTTATTATATTTTATATCAAAAAAAATTTTAATTGTTAATATTTAATTAACTTTATTAAATTAATTATTATTAAACTAATTTTATGATAATTATTTTCAACATGATTATTTTTCAACATGCCCTCCCAGCTTTCAACTCTGCTCACATGGACTCCATCTTTATCATGCATTGAATTCCATCCAACAAGTCAAATCGTAGTTTTCTTTCGAAGAAAAAACGCTCTCGTTTATCTCTTTGCTGCCTCCTCATTTTCTTTTTCATGGAAAAAGAAAACCACCGTACAACGTCACGAGAGAGAGGAAAAAATAAAAACTTGCATCATAAAAAAGACTTTATTTAT
The DNA here is from genome assembly GCA_900491605.1 of Calamus simplicifolius. NCBI lineage: Eukaryota > Viridiplantae > Streptophyta > Magnoliopsida > Arecales > Arecaceae > Calamus > Calamus simplicifolius. The sequence continues at coordinate 798,557 of UESW01003888.1, read as the reverse complement.
TTGCACAGTTTTAGATAAATTTATTTTAGTAAAATCTATTGGCTTCAGCCTTTTACCTGCTGCAAAGAATCTCATCCTTTACTTTTACCAGCTACCGACAGCTAAAAAATATACAAAATCAATTATATATCATGAGATGATTGTAATTTAAAATATTAAATGATGACGCCCCAACATCAGTCTTGAACGTCGAGAGAAAAAAGCAATTTAATCAGTGAATTCTTACTCAATCAGATGGCCTACAAAAAATCTTAAGATCGGAGGGGTGCTTCGATGGGAATCCTCTGACGATCAAGTCAGCAACCAAGATCACAGCTAAGGAAGAGCTCAGACAAGATCCCCTTTGGGATGGGGAGAGTCCGCAGAAAGGGTAGAATCCCTCTTTGGGTATCAAGGTAGCGAGCGTATGAGTTTACGTACCTTGTTCCTGAGTGGACTTACCCTTTTATAGGGAGTTGACACCTGCACAACAACGTGGAGTTCCGTGAGAAGGGAATGTCCGTGGGGTTCGTGGGGTTGCATGAATCTGGGCCGGTTGATGGGTCATGTCCCATCGGAGAGGAGAAAAACGACGGTTGGTAAGTCACGTCCCATTAGTCAATGGAGCTGGCGAGTAGTTAGGTCTGGTCCCATCAATCAAGCGGCCAGTGGATGGTTGGACCTGGTGGTGTCAGACGGCGCAGGCCAAAAAGATGGCGGCTTGAACTGCCAGGACCGTCCTGGGGCCGACTTGGGAAAGTCGGGATGGCCTTGACTCTCCTGAGGGTGCCAAGGTCGAGCAGGGCCGACTCAGCCGACCTGGAGATGCCGGGGCGGGGCCGACCAGGGATGGTCGGGGCCGACTCGGCTGACTTGGAGATGTCGGGACCGAACAGGGCCGACTTGGGAAAGTCGGGGCCGACTCGGCCAGCTGGGAGGTAACGGGGCCGACTTGGGGAAGTCGGGGCTGACTCGGCCGACTTAGAGATGCCGGGGCCGAGCGGGGCCGACTTGGGAAAGTCGGGGCCGACTCGGCCGGCTGGGAGGTGCCGGGGCCGAGCGGGGCCGACTTGGGGAAGTCGGGGCCGACTCAGCCGACTTGGAGATGCCGGGGCCGAGCAGGGCCGACTTGAGAAAGTCGGGGCCGACTCGGCCGACTGGGAGGTGCCAGGGCCGAACGGAGCCGACTTGGGGAAGTCGGGGCCGACTCGGCCGACCTGGAGATGTCGGGGCCGAGCAGGGCCGACTTGGGAAAGTTGGGGCCGACTCGGCCGACTGGGAGGTGCCGGGGCCGAGCGGGGCCGACTTGGAGAAGTCGGGGCCGACTCGGCCGACCTGGAGATGCCGGGGCCGAGCAGGGCCGACTTGGGAAAGTCGGGGCGACTCGACCGACTGGGAGGTGCCGGGCCGAGCGGGGCCGACCTGGAGAAGTCGGGACCGACTCGGCCGACTTGGAGATGCCGGGGTGGGGCCGCCTTAAGCTTTTGATTTTACCATGATTGCCCTCGTGGCTATGTCAGCCACATCAGATGCCCCCCCTGAGCGCGAAGGGCCATGCGCCCGCTGTACTTTGGGCGAGAGGGACGTGAAAATTCGAAAAATGATTGCCCTTTAGTGCGCTTTTAATAGCTTGGTGAGCTGGCGCATCGTTCCGAGGCAGTATCGCTTCGCAGATCTTCCACAATCATGCGGTAGGTGGGGGCTGACGTCGACGCCGGGTGCCCTAAGGAAAGCGCCCATCGGGGGATGGAAAAAGGTGAAGGTTATTATTGTTTCTCCGTTTTCTATGCCCTGCGATTGGTCAGAAATCACGCTCCTCAGAGCAAATCAAGGCGGCACATCTCGGGCGCAGGCGAGATTTCTGGCGGACAGCTCGTGGCGCAATAGAAGAGTGCAACGTGGCGGGGCCTCAATTATCGTTATTCGGAAATGGGGGTATAAAAGGCTTGGGGAAAGCTTTTACATTGCCATTGCTTTCTTCCAGCTTTCCCTCTCCTGAGTTCTTCTGCAACTTGAGCCCTTCCGTCTTCGAATTCCCTTTGATTTCCAGGTTAGTTTCATCCTTCATTTTCATCCATGGACCGTCGTGCCGTTAGGGAGGGTAAGAGGCCCATGGTAGAGTCTTCCCATTCCGATAGTGAAGACCAAACCTCCTTAGCCCATCAGGCGCCTCGGTCGGTGGGCGGAATCATCATTCACGATCGACCGTTAGCGGATAAACCTCCGTCTACCTCAACCTCCCCCCTTAGGGCGGTTCATGTGTCCTCCCATCGTCCGGCTCCACCTTCGGCGGTGAGCCTTGATCCCGCAGGTCCAGCGAGAGTGGCTTCAACCATGACCTCTGAGGATGTATAGGCCGTTAGGGCTAGGTACCAAGTTCCTAGTTTCATCCGCCTGTCTGCGGCGGGGCCCGAAGATAGAGTGACTTCCATCCACCCTGGTCGGGTCACTCTATACGAGGAATTTTTTCGGTGCGGGCTGCGCCTTCCTTTCCATCCTTTTTTCTTGAACCTTTTAGATAGGTATAGGTTAGTGCCAGCGCAGTTGACTCCGAACTCGATTCGGATCATCTGTGCTTTTGTCATTCTTTGCTACTTCTAGGAGGCCCGGCCAGGGCTATCACTATTCCGGGCTTTCAATGAGCCCCGCCACCAAGGTGAGGGGGCATGGTGGGCATTCACCGCCAGGCCGGGTAGAGCCTTCCCCCTAGGTCTCCCGTCCAAGATTAGGGGATGGAAGCCCCGATTTCTTTTTGCCCATGTCGAAGGGGTGAGGGCTGATTGGAGGGAGCCGGATACCAGCTTCAACGATAATGCTACCATGGAGGAGAGAGACAGGGAACTCTTTACCCAGTTGTCATCCTGCCAAATACCTGGCTACAAGGAACTCCTGTCCGAGGAGAACCTGTTTGAGGCCGAGTTGGCCCCGGCGGTCGGTAAGCACGACGTCTGATTCCTTCTGTCTCGACTGGAAGCTTACTGTATGCTGTTGCTAATATTCAATATTTTTGAGGGCAGCAATGAAGTTTTCCGCCGGCGCGTTCGAAGCTGCCCTGAAGCAAAAGAGGCCAGCGGCTAGCGAGTCGGCAAGACCGGCGAAGAGGGCTCGAAGAAGAGAGCAGGCCGAGCCAATTCGGGCTACCGAAGCCACCAAAGCTCCAACGTCTGCGGAGGAGTCGGCCACGGAAATGCCGGCCGGAGAAGTGGTCCCGAGGCCGGCCGGGACCGAGGTAGAGGAAGGAGAGATCCCGGTCACCACTAAGGTAGCTGTGGTGGTCATATATCTTGAAGAAGAAGCCCCTGCCGCCGCTGACGTACCCGAGGTGGGGCAGGTTACAGTTGCTGTCGGCCCTCCGGCTGCCGCGGAGCCAGAGACGGAGAGTGCTCCCCCAACTACCGGAGAGGGGGAGCTAGTCGCCAGGGGGTTCAAGGCTGGGATGGAGGCGACCAGGAAGCAGAGCGATGGGCCGGAGAGTTCATCCCAACGATCAGCGTGCCGCCCGACTCGCCCTCGGGTTGAAGGTCCGTAGGAGGGGCCGGCACCCAGGTTTAGTTCAATGGCAGACGCCGGGCAAGCCGCTCGTCTTTTGTCAAGAGTTCGGACTGTCGAGTCCGATGAAGAAATGCGGGGGCAGAGCCACTCCGCAATTTTGGACATGGTGATGGTCTCCATCATCCAGGTAACCTTCTGAGTTTTCTTCACTCTAAATACGCTTTGTGATGCCTTAATTTTTCTTGCGATTAACACATTCTCCTACTGCAGATGGCCAATGGCGCGATCGGCCTTCGCGAAGCGCTGTCTCATTCCTCGGACGTGCTCATGAAGGCCATAGCGCAGGCCGAGAAATATAAGAAGGAGAGCACGGCGCAGTCCCAGAGCCTTGCTCGACTTCATCAGGAGGCCAAGGCCCGGGAGGAGAACCTAGGTGGCCAAATAAGGGAGGCAGAAAGTCGGGCCGAAGCTGAAAGTGGCTGGGCATCCGCGGCCGAGGCCAAATTGGAGCTGGTCTCGGACAGACTGAAGGCCGCCGCAGAGTGGAATGAGGGGCTGGTTCACCAGCTCCAGAACACCGAGAAGGAGGCTGAGGCGGCACGGGAAGAGGCACTTTCCGCCGCGTAGAGAGCCGTCGCCGCAGAAAGGGCGGCAGCCAAGGCGAGCCAGGAGAAGGCCGGGGTGGTGTCCTATGCTGACGAGGCTAGTACCCGTGCCGAGGAGGCCGAGAGCCGAGCCTGGGAGGCTAAGGTGCGAGCCAAGGAAGCTAAGGCGCAAGCCAAGGAGGCTGAGTCTAGGGCACAGCGGGCTGAGACACAAGCCCAAGAGGCCGATGCCAGAGCTCAGCAGGCTGAGGCCGGGGCGGGACAGGCCATAGCCAACTATAAGTCCTCGCTGGAATTCAGGAAGGAGGTCTTCGAGGCCAGCCTAGATGCCTATGTTAAGGGCTTCGACATGTGCAAAACTAAGGTGTCTGTGGCTCTTAAGATCAACATCGCCGAGCTCGAGGGGATCCGCCCCGGGGAATCTGACGAGGGGTTGGCGGAGGAGGAGGACGACGAGGGAGAGCCGGACCCTAGCGAGCCCTGAAGAGTTGTTGTTTCTTCTTTTTCTCTTTTCTTTCTTTTTGTAACTGACCTTGGGCCAAATTTTGTACTGCAATTCCACCATTAATGGAAAAGAGTTTTTTGTGAAAATGCTTTTGTGCCTTGTCTTATCTTGTTTGTTTCTCTCTTCCTTTGGGTCGAACATTTTATCGTGCAACTAACGACAAGGCGGGCCCCATACCTGTTAATGAGGAGGACCCTTCCTTCTAAGATATTTTCTATTTCTGAGCATTGCGCATATCGACGATGCCGTGGTCGGATCGCAGTCTTAGATTTGCCAACGTTTGGATGCGTCTTTGAGAGACATGCCAGCCGCGTGGGAGGTTGCTTAAGATGCCTTAAGATGTCGCGGGCTGTTTGAAGGGAGATTCATCCGCAAACGATTCTTCCAAAGACTTGGAATGGTCTGAGCGCAACTTAGTGCCGAGAGCAACTTGAGGTCTTAATCGACTTAGGGGGCACCTCCGTTATGGGGCCGAGTGGTGTCACATGGGCCGCGATGCCGGCGAGCTCCTTTAGAACCACCTCGGGGGTTTGTGTGCTGCCCGAGGGGTGACTCGATCAGGTATAGAGCCTTTAGGGTCTTAACCGACTCGAGGGCACCTCTGTGCCGGGGCCGAGTGGTGTTCCATGGGCCGTGATGCCGGCGAGCTCCTTTAGAACCACCTCGGGGGTTTGTGTGCCACCCAAGGGGCGACTCGACCGGGTACGGAGCCTTTAGGGTCTTAACCGACTCGGGGGCACCTCCATGCTAGGACCGAGTGGTGTCCCATGGGCTGCGATGCCGGCGAGCTCCTTTAGAACCACCTCGGGGGTTTGTGTGCTGCCCAAGGGGCGACTCGATCGGGTACGAAGCCTTTAGGGTCTTAACCGACTCGGGGGCAACTTCGTGCCGAGGCCGAGTAGTGTCCCATGGCCGCGATGCCGGTGAGCTCCTTTAGAACCACCTCGAGGGTTTGTGTGTCGTTCGAGGGGTGACTCGACCGGGTACGGAGCCTTTAGGGTTTTAACCGACTTGGGGGCACCTCCGCGCTGGAGCCGAGTGGTGTCCCGTGGGCCGCGATGCCGGCGAGCTCCTTTAGAACCACCTCGGGGTCTGTGTGCCGTCCGAGGGGCAACTTGATCGGGTACAGAGCCTTTAGGGTCTTGACCGACTCGGGGGCACCTCCGTGCCGGAGCCAAGTGGTATCCCATGGGCCGCAATGCCGGCGAGCTCCTTTAGAACCACCTCGGGGGTTTGTATGCTGCCCAAGGGGCGACTCGACCAGGTACGAAGCCTTTAGGGTCTTAACTGACTCGGGGGCACTTTCGTACCGGGGCCGAGTGGTGTCCCATGGGCTGCGATGCCGGCGAGCTCCTTTAGAACCACATCGGAGGTTTGTGTGCTGCCCGAAGGGCGACTCGATTGGGTACGGAGCCTTTAGGGTCTTAACCGACTCGGGGGCACCTCCGTGCCGGGGCTGAATGGTGTCCCGTGGGCCGTGATGCCGGCGAGCTCCTTTAGGACCACCTCGGGGGTTTATGTGCTGTTCGAGGGGTGACTCGATCGGGTACGGAGCCTTTAGGGTCTTAACCGACTTGGGGGTACCTCCGTGCCGGGGCCGAGTGGTGTCCCATGGGCCGCGATGCCGGCGAGCTCCTTTTCTGAGATCTGGTCCTTGGACACAAGGGAGAGTAGGCTGTGGCGCTGGAAGGGACCCTTTTATTACTCGTGCTCTGGGGGGATACATCATTGATAATATTGGTGGAGGTTATCCGCGTTCCAGGTACGTGGAATGGACCATCCATCGAGTTCTTCTAGTCTGTATGCCCCTCGATGGAGTGTCTCGGTGACACGATAAGGACCTTCCCAGTTGGGGGACAGTTTGCCCCCTCCATAGGCTTGGATATTTCAGCCTTTCTCAAAACCAGATCTTCATGGCGAAAGACCTTGGGATGGACCCAAGCATTGTAGTACTTGGCGGCCCGCTGGCGGAAGGTCGCCATTCGTAGCCTCGCCCGGTCGTGCGCTTCATCGATGAAGTACAGATTAGCTCATATCAGTGTAGAATTATTTTTTTCGTTGAAGGACTCCACACGCGGACTGGGCAATCCGATCTCAACAAGGATGACAGCTTCGGATCCAAAGACGAGACTGAAGGGAGTCTCACCCGTTGGGGCCCTGGGGGTCGTATGGTAAGCCCGTATCATACTGGGGAGTTCCTCCACTCATCGACCCTTGGATTCGTCTAGCCGAGTCCTGAGCCTTCTGAGAATGGTGCGGTTTATGACCTCGGCCTCTCCGTTGGTCTGGGGGTGGCCGACAGAGGTGAATTGATGGCGAATACTCAGCTCGCCGTAGAAATCCTTGAATGCATCATTGTTGAATTGGCGGCCATTGTCCATGACGAGAGTGTGAGGTAGGCCAAAGCGGCATATGATCGACTTTCAGAAGAAGGCTTTGACTTTACTCTTGGTGATCTTAGCCAGCGCCTCGACCTTGACCCACTTGGTGAAGTAGTCGATGGCTACTAGCGAGAATCTCCGCGTCCCGAAGCTGGGGGGAATGGCTCGATGATGTCCATTCCCCACTGAGCGAAGGGCCAAGGAGCCGAAAGCGGGCTTAGCGTGATAGACGGCTGACGCTGGATGTGTGTGTGGCGCTGGCAACCATCGCACTTCTGAACCAGTTTGGCAGCGTCCTCCCTCATGGTAAGCCAGAAATATCCCTGACGGAGGGCCTTCTAGGCCAGGGACCTGCCCTCCAGGTGATTTCCGTAGATGCCTTCATGGATTTCTCTAAGGATGTAGTCGGCGTCGGTGGGTCCTACGCATTTGAGCAGGGGGTAAGAGAACGACCTCCTGTATAGACGTCCATCTAGGAGGATGAATTTGGAAGCCCTCCATTTGAGCAGCTTGGCTTCATTGCGATCATCAGGGAGGGTGCCGTCAGTGAGATAGCGGACGTAGGCATCCATCCATGTAGGCTCTTGGGTGAGCGGGAGGACTTCATCGCTATCTTCTATGCTGGGCCTTTCTAGGTATTCAATGTAGGCGTCTCTTGCTGTTGACCCAATTGATGATTTTGATGATTAACAAAACTATCTGAGTATAACTCTTAAAGGCTCTGATGATTTTGATTTAGTGTTTCAGATTATAAGACTATTGAATGATCAAAATCAGGAGTTACATAGTGTTCTGGATCGAATCTAATGTCTAGGTAAGAATTGCAGACATTAGAGTCGACTCCGAGAATCACAGAGCTGACTCCGGAACTGGCACGGACGTTAGAGTCGACTCCGAGACTGTTAGAGTCGACTCTCACAGAAGAAGCAGAAAGTCAATTTTTCTGGCCCCGACCTAGAGTCGACTCCGGGTAAGTTAGAGTCGACTCCGGAAAAGTTTCTTGTCGACCCCAGAAAAGCCAGAGACGACTCCAGAAATACCGTTTTGAAATGCCTCGAGCTAGAGCCGACTCCAGAAAAGTTAGAGTCGACTCCAACCCACCTGGAACGAAAAATCAAGTTGCCAGATCAGCTCTAACGGTAATATTTCTATTTTACCTTATTTCTAACGGATATATTTTGATGTAAGGTACACTCCAACGGATAGTTTTCTTCCAAAAATGGTGTGAAAGAAATCTATAAAAAGGGAAGTCTATTGTTCAAAAAAAAAAAGAGAACGGAAAAATAGAAAGAAAAAGAGAGAAAATCTGAGATAGACAAATCCCATTTCAAAAATCCGAGAGCTTGAATCTTAAGAGGAAAAACCTTCTATCTCAAATCCACTCCACTCCAAAAAGCTCAAGAGGAATCCAAAGCGTTCAAAATCAAAGTCTTGGCAGATTTCCCAACTTGGAGAAAGGAGATTCATTTCTTGCTTTTCAACTCTTCTCAACTGCTTCAACTGTGAAGAATCGGAGCTGAGGCTTGATTCAATCCAGCAAGGAGAAGAAGAAAAGAAGAAAGAAGAAAAGCTCAAAAGCCAACCTATCTACAAATCAGGCTTTTCTAAACCTTGTTATTCTTAATCTGTATATTTGCTCATTGAGGAGCTTGGTATTTCAAAAACAATACTTATTTTGTTTGTGCCTAGTTCAATCTGGGGGATTGAACTAGAGGAGGTAGTTTTACCTCGGTTCAAGCTTGGTTAAGCTTGGGTTAGGGTTTTTGTGCTGGTGAGCCCTTGAAAACCAGCTGGGTTCGTTGTGCGCCCGGGAAAACAACAAGTTCGAGTTGTGAGCTTGTAAAACAACTATGCTGTAATCTAGGGTGATTATAGTGTGGACCCAAGTGATTCTTGGGAGTGGACGTAGGTGTTGGATACACCGAACCACTATAAAATCTTTTGTGTTTGCCGTGTTCCATTGTCTCTTTCTCTATCTCTATCTTATTCACTGCTCTTTATAGTTACCATGCATTTGCCATCATAAATCACAAGCAAACTATTTTAAAAAAGGCTAATTTTTTAAAGAACCCAATTCACCCCCCCCCCCTCTTGGGTTGCCATCTGGGCCAACAATTGGTATCAGAGCAAGTGCTCATTTAGAATTTGATCTCACGATCAAGGGCTAAAGATCCTTATGGCAATACAAAGTGGTTCATGTTTTGCTGAAGGTCATTCTATGAATAGACCTCCTTTATTTAATGGAACCAACTATTCATATTGGAAGGCTAGAATGAGAATATTCATTCAAGCTTCTGACTATGAATTGTGGGGAGTAATAATAAATGGACCTAGTACACCCACACACTTAATTGATGGCACTATTGTTCCTAAGCCCGAAAGGGATTGGAATGATAATGATAGGAGAATGACACAATTAAATGCTAAAGCCATTAACATTTTATATTGTTCCTTAGACTCTAATGAATTCAACCGAATCTCAACATGTAATTCCGCAAAAGAAATTTGGGATAGGTTGGAAATAACACATGAAGGAACAAACCAAGTTAAGGAATCAAAAATAAACATTTTGGTTCATAAATATAAATTGTTTACAATGGAACAAACTGAAACCATCACATGCATGTTCACTAGATTCACTGATATTGTGAATGGTTTAAAGAGTCTTGGTAGAATTTATTCTAATGCTGACCTTGTGCGCAAAATTCTTAGGTCACTACCAAGAGCGTGGGAAGCGAAAGTCACTGTTATCCAAGAAGCAAAGGACCTCAATGCATTACCTTTAGAGGAGCTTCTAGGATCCCTAATGACCCACGAGCTGACAATGAAGCAGCATGTTGAGGAGGAAACAAAAAGAAAGAAAACACTTGCCCTCAAAACTGCAGAAATGAAAGAGAGCAGCAGTGAAAGTAATGATGAAGATGATGATGAAACTGCTCTCTTGGCCAAAAAATTCAGAAAGTTTATGAGAAAAAGGCCCTTCCATAAAAAGAAATTTGGAGCTAGAATTGATGGAGAAAAAGATAAGAAAAAGGACAAGGAGAAAGAAAAAGAGAAAGAGCCCTTAGTATGTTATGAGTGTAAAAAGCCAGGGCACTTTAGATATGATTGTCCTTTGCTGAAAAAGGCCTACAAGAAAAAGAAGAAAGCATACATGGCAACATGGTCTGATGAATCTTCCTCGTCGGAAGAAGAAGAACAAAAGGAAGTTGCCAATATCTGCTTCATGGCCAACAACGACGACAACGACAATGAGGTAAGTTCTGAAAACTCAAATGATGAATTCACTTTTGATGAAATGTTTGAGGCTTTCAATGAACTTATGATTGATTTTAAATCTTTGAAAAAGAAGTATAAGTTTTTGAAAAATGACAATATTAGCTTAGCTAAAAGTAAAAATGAATTAGCTTTAGAAGTTAAGAACTTAACTAATGAAAAGAAGAACTTAGCAAAGAAAGAGATAATTTTAATCAAGAAATAGAATTGTTGAAATCTGAAACTAAAAACTCAACAAAAGATTTAAAAGATCAATTAGAAACCTTAGCTTTAGAAAAAGAACAGCAAGTTAAAGACAATAATTTATTAAAGAAAGAAGTTATAAAATATAAAGACATTGTTGAGAAATTCACCTTAAGTTCAACTAAACTAAACATGATTTTAAATAATCAAAAAGCTGTTTTCGATAAAGCTGGCCTAGGTTATAATACGTATAGGAAACAAAAATCTCTAAAGAATATTTTTGTAAAAGCCAATCAAAGTAATATAACTTGTTTTAAATGCAATGAAAAAGGTCATAAATCATTTGAGTGCAAAACAATAAGTAATAATGAAAAACTAAACTCTAAAAGAAAGAAAATTTGGGTTCGAAAGGAACAATCTTTATTGCTACTAACCATGAAGGACCCAAGAAAGCTTGGGTACATAAACATAAAGTTTAAATTATGTTGCAGGAATGTCTTGTAGCCAAAAGATCAAAGAAAAAGTGGTACCTTGATAGTGGCTGCTCAAGACATATGACGGGTGACAAAGATGAATTCATCACCCTGGAAGAAAAGAAAGGTGGAGTTGTGACGTTTGGCGATAACGGTAAAGGTCAAATTATGGGTCTTGGTAAAGTTCGCATAACTCCATCTATATTTATTGATAATGTACTTTATGTTGATGGTTTGAAGCATAATCTAATCAGTATAAGTCAATTATGTGATAAAAACTTTAATGTTTCATTTAAATCTTCAATATGCACTGTAACTAATTCTATTGATGATAGCATTGTATTTACTGGTTATAGACATGGCAATGTTTACTTGGTTGATCTAGAAAAATTATCTTTGAGTGATCATTGCTTAATTGCTGACAATGCTAACATAAATAAATTAGTTGGTTGTGGCATCGTAGATTAGGTCATGCAAGCACACACCTTATTTCAAAATTAATTAAAATAGATTTAGTTAAAGGCTTACCTAAACTAGTTTTTGAAAACAACAAAATATGTGATGCATGTCAATTTGGAAAACAAACTAGAAGTTCTTTCAAATCTAAAAATGTTGTTTCAACTTCTAGGGCATTAGAGCTACTTCACATGGACCTTTTCGGACCAACTAGAACCACAAGTCTAGGAGGAAAGAAATATGGTTTAGTGATTGTAGATGATTACTCTAGGTACACTTGGGTGATGTTTTTAGCTCATAAAGATGAGACTTTCTCGATATTTCTGAAATTCTTCAAGAAAGTCACAAATGAAAAACACTACCATAGTGTCTCTAAGAAGTGATCATGGAACTGAATTTGAAAATCACTTATTTGAAAGTTTTTGTTCTGAAAATGGTATTAATCATAACTTTTCAGCCCCTAGGACTCCACAGCAAAATGGTGTAGTTGAAAGGAAAAATAGGACTCTGGAAGACATGGCCCGTACCATGCTATGCGAAAGTAACCTACCAAAGTACTTTTGGGCGGAAGCTATTAACACAGCATGCTACATCTTAAATCGAGCCCTAATAAGACCAATCTTAAAGAAAACACCTTATGAATTATGGAATGAAAGAAAACCCAATATAAAATACTTTCATACATTTGGATGTAAATGTTTCATTCATAATAATGGTAAAAACAATTTAGGAAAATTTGATGCTAAATCTGATGAAGGAATCTTTTTAGGATATTCAACAACTAGTAAGGCTTATAGAGTATTTAACAAGAAAACCTTAGTAGTTGAAGAATCCATTCATATAGTTTTCGATGAGTCTTTAGCATCTAGTTCTGAAAAGCTTGATGATGAGGAAGATACAAACATAATTGAAAAAGATCTTGAAAAACTAAATATTGAAGTATCTTCAGATCATGAGCAAGAAGCTAAAGATGATGATTCACATAAGGACGATGATGTCAATATTGATCATAATGATATAGATCTTCCAAGAGACTGGAGATATGCTCATAGTCATCCCAAGGAATTGATTATAGGTGATCCATCTCAAGGAATAAGAACTAGATCATATATGAGAAATATTAGTAATCATCTTGCATTTGTATCACAAATTGAACCTAAAACTATAGAAGAAGCTGAAAAAGATAATAATTGGATGTTAGCAATGCAAGAAGAATTAAATCAATTTACAAGAAACAATGTATGGACTTTAGTGGAAAGACCTAAAAATCATTCAGTTATAGGATCAAAATGGATTTTTAGAAATAAACTAGATGAAAATGGCATAGTAATTAGAAACAAAGCTAGACTCGTTGCAAAAGGATATAATCAAGAAGAAGGTATTGATTTTGATGAAACCTTTGCACCAGTAGCTAGATTAGAAGCCATTAGACTTTTACTTGCATTTGCATGTCATATGAATTTTAACTTATTTCAAATGGATGTTAAAAGCGCATTTTTAAATGGTTTTATAAATGAAGAAGTTTATGTTGAACAACCGCCAGGTTTTGAAGATCATGAATTTTCAAATCACGTTTTGAAATTACACAAGGCATTATATGGTTTGAAACAAGCACCTAGAGCTTGGTATGATAGACTAAGTAAATTTTTAATTAAAATGATTTCACAAGAGGAAATGTTGATAAAACATTATTTTTGAAAAGAAAAAGTAAAGATTTACTTGTAGTACAAATATACGTTGATGACATTGTTTTTGGTGCTACTAACGATTCTCTATGTCAAGAATTTGCCAAGTTAATGCAGGGAGAATTCGAGATGAGCATGATGGGAGAACTCAACTTCTTCCTTGGACTTCAAATCAAACAAAGCAAAGAGGGTATCTTTATCAACCAAACAAAGTACACAAGAGAGATTTTAAAGAAATTTGGTATGGAGTCAATTAAACCCCTCGAAACACCAATGAGTCCTTCATGCAAGCTGGACAAAGATGAAGAAGGTAAAAAGGTTGATCAAAAGTATTATCGAGGTATTATCGGATCCCTTCTTTATTTAACCGCAAGTAGACCAGATATTATGTTTTCTGTATGTTATGTGCTAGATTTCAATCAGAACCTAAAGAATCACACTTAATAGCTGTTAAAAGAATACTAAGATACTTAAGTGGAACAAAAAATATAGGTTTATGGTATTCTAGAGACTCCACATTAAATCTAATTGCATACTCAGATTCTGATTATGCCGGATGCAAGTTAGATAGAAAAAGCACAAGTGGTGCATGCCAATTTTTAGGAAGTAACTTAATCTCATGGTTTAGCAAAAAGCAAAATTCGGTTGCATTATCTACTGCGGAAGCAGAATATGTTGCAGCAGGAAGTTGCTGTGCTCAAATCCTATGGATTAAGAGACAACTTGAAGACTATGGTATCACACTTGATAAGACACCTATAAGATGTGATAATACAAGTGCAATAAATCTAACTAAAAATCCAATTCAACATTCAAGAACAAAGCATATTGAAATAAGATATCACTTTATAAGAGAACATGTAGCCAATAATAAAATTTGTCTTGATTATGTGAATACTGAAGAACAACTTGCAGATATATTAACAAAACCCTTAAGTGAAGAGAGATTTTGTTATCTTAGAGGAGAATTAGGAGTTTGTGATCCTTTGGAATAGTTTTCTGAAACTCTTAAGGACATCTATCTAGATTTCTTCATTTTCTTGAAAAATCTTGATATTTCAATAAGGAAATCTATCTAGATCTTGATTCATTGTTTCCCCAATTGCTAAAGAACATTAATCTATAATTTGATGATTAATTTGAATAGTTTCAAATTCTTGAAACTTAATTTTTTTTCTCTGAAACTGTTAGAGTCGACTCTGACAGTTTGTGGAGTCGACACCTGAGTTTTTGATGTTCTGTCTAAGTGATTAGAGCCGACTCTGGCTTTTGTGGAGCCGACTCTAATACGAGCGCTGACAGATTTTCTGGTTCGGAGCCGACACCCAGTTTTCGGGAGTCGACTCTAAGTCGAGCTAGGTCAAAAATAAAAAGGCGGAGTCGACCCCCAATCATTCCAATCATCTCCTAAACCTATCCAAAGAACTCCAAAACCTTTCCAACTTCCCCAAATCTACTCAAAACCCTTGATTAACCTTCCAATCTTCTCAATGGCTCCTAAGAGGCGCGGATTCGTCGGTGGAGCATCCGTTCCAACGAAGAGACGCACTGTTCGGAGGCAACCCTCGCCTTCTTCCTCTTCGGCCACTCAAGAGGATTCCCCTCCTTCACCATCTTCACCAAAGGTTGACCATTTAGCTGGTAAGACCATTACCACTGGGAGAAAAGTAAACTTTGATTTATTTGAATCGGAAGGGTTCTTATTGGAAGATATTTAAAGGAAATGGGATGGGAAAAATTTTGCTCACTTGATTTACCCACTTATCCTGCTTCAGTAAGAGAGTTTTACAACGGATTAAGCAGAGGAGAAGGTGGTTTAATAAGCATTGTAAGAGGAACAAGAGTGACCATTACCTCGGAGATTCTTGGAAACCTATTAGAAATGCCCACTATCGGATTGATGGAATATCAACATGAGGATAGGAGTGGGGCACTGACAAGGATGCTAGGGAGAGATGTGACTGAGTTTGAAGAAATCTTTGCAAATCAGTTGAACCTAGAACTCAGATTATTGCATAATATCTGTGGAAGAATCTTATTTCCAAAAATTGGAGATTCGAGTATGTCTCGGAGCGAGACGTTCTGTTGATGGACTGCATTATAACTGGAAGGCCAGTCAATTTAGCTGGCATGATGATTGGATACATGGCAGAGGCAGCTACAAAGAAGAGATCAACACTGCCATACGGTATGATTCTGACACTAGTCTTTAGAAGCCAGGGTGTGCTCATTATGGAAAATGAACCATTAAGAAAACTGAGACACACTGATTATTATAGCATTTCTACTATTCATAGAATGGGCTTCAAGAAAGTAAATGTGTTTGGATGAAGGGAGGAAGAGAGGAAAGAGCAGAGAGAGAAAGGGCAGAGGAAACCAGAGTAGAAGACATCCCGGGACCATCCACTGAGGGACCTTATGTCCCAGATCCATCTATTGCGGGACCTTCTTCTGCTGGACCTTCGGAGGCCGGACCTAGTTCTATACCCTCACCTCCACATCAGCCTATAATAAATTCTGAAGATTCTCTGATGAGCAACTTGATCAGTTAAGAGGTTTGCTTGCTGAGTATGATAGCCAGAGATCTCAAGAAATTTCTAAATTAAAAGAAGACTTTAATCTGTTGAAAGAAGAACTAAATTCGAGACTGGACATGCTATCCTTTACCTTAGGCAGTTCTGTTGAATCCTTTGGTGCTGAGCTTCACAAGATCTTCGAAAGGATGGAAGGCATTGCCGATGGATCAGGATCGTATGTTCATGCAACGGGTCAATTGAAGAAGGATATTGACCTTGCAGTCTCTCAAATCGAAGCTTGCCTTGAAAATTTTAAGAAATCACAAAAGGATGATGTAATGGAAATAATAGGTCATCTGAAGAAAATTGTATTCAAACACATTTGACCTTGATTTTGAGTTTGATAGTTTGTACTTAGGAAGTTTTTGAAATCTAATGTATTTCATTTTGAAATGTAAATGAATCAACTAATGTAATGGTTCTTGCTTATGAAATACAATTTCACTTTTTCAAATATTGATTACTTGGATCCCTATGCTTTATTGAGTCTACAATTTTCATATATAACTTTCTTTATCTAATACTCTCCTTATTTCTGATAACAAAAAAGGGGGAGAGATGGTTGAGATGGTTGAATATGCAAAGGTTTAATAAAAGAAGGTTGTATGCAAAGAAAGATTGAATATGAATATTGAATATGCAAAGACTTGAAAATTTTAATGAAGGGAGAAATGGTTATATATGCATAAAGAAAGAAAGAAAGGGGGAGAATTAATTGTTTATGCAAAATGACTTAAAATGTTAATCTGTTAAAATTTGATGCTTATATACAGGGGGAGCTTAACAAAAAGCTCATTTGCAATTTTATGCACATTAAGATTAAATATTCATAATTGATGGATTATATTGAACTCATGCACAATTTTAAAGTTTACGTTGAACATTAGCATCAAAACCTAAATTTCAAATGTTTAAAGTTCAAAATGACTATAATCCTTAGTTTGATTGAATTTTTGAATGCATATACTCAAAGTTTTTGTTATCATCAAAAAGGGGAGATTGTTGACCCAATTGATGATTTTGATGATTAACAAAACTATCTGAGTATAACTCTTGAAGGCTCTGATGATTTTGATTTAGTGTTTCAGATTATAAGACTATTGAATGATCAAAATCAGGAGTTACATAGTGTTCTGGATCGAACCTAATGTCTAGGTAAGAATTGCAGACATTAGAGTCGACTCCGAGAATCACAGAGCCGACTCCGGAACTGGCACGGACGTTAGAGTCGACTCCGAGACTGTTAGAGTCGACTCTCACAGAAGAAGCAGAAAGTCGATTTTTCTGGCCCCGACCTAGAGTCGACTCCGGGTAAGTTAGAGTCGACTCCGGAAAAGTTTCTTGTCGACCCCAGAAAAGCCAGAGACGACTCCAGAAATACCGTTTTGAAATGCCTCGAGCTAGAGCCGACTCCAGAAAAGTTAGAGTCGACTCCAACCCACCTGGAACGAAAAATCAAGTTGCCAGATCAGCTCTAACGGTAATATTTCTATTTTACCTTATTTCTAACGGATATATTTTGATGCAAGGTACACTCCAACGGATAGTTTTCTTCCAAAAATGGTGTGAAAGAAATCTATAAAAAGGGAAGTCTATTGTTCAAAAAAAAAAAGAGAACGGAAAAATAGAAAGAAAAAGAGAGAAAATCTGAGATAGACAAATCCCATTTCAAAAATCCGAGAGCTTGAATCTTAAGAGGAAAAACCTTCTAGCTCAAATCCACTCCACTCCAAAAAGCTCAAGAGGAATCAAAGCGTTCAAAATCAAAGTCTTGGCGGATTTCCCAACTTGGAGAAAGGAGATTCATTTCTTGCTTTTCAACTCTTCTCAACTGCTTCAACTGTGAAGAATCGGAGCTGAGGCTTGATTCAATCCAGCAAGGAGAAGAAGAAAAGAAGAAAAGCTCAAAAGCCAACCTATCTACAAATCAGGCTTTTCTAAACCTTGTTATTCTTAATCTGTATATTTGCTCATTGAGGAGCTTGGTATTTCAAAAATAATACTTATTTTGTTTGTGCCTAGTTCAATCTGGGGGATTGAACTAGAGGAGGTAGTTTTACCTCGGTTCAAGCTTGGTTAAGCTTGGGTTAGGGTTTTTGTGCTGGTGAGCCCTTGAAAACCAGCTGGGTTCGTTGTGCGCCCGGGAAAACAACAAGTTCGAGTTGTGAGCTTGTAAAACAACTCTGCTGTAATCTAGGGTGATTATAGTGTGGACCCAAGTGATTCTTGGGAGTGGACGTAGGTGTTGGATACACCGAACCACTATAAAATCTTTTGTGTTTGCCGTGTTCCATTGTCTCTTTCTCTATCTCTATCTTATTCACTGCTCTTTATAGTTACCATGCATTTGCCATCATAAATCACAAGCAAACTATTTTAAAAAAGGCTAATTTTTTAAAGAATCCAATTCACCCCCCCCCTCTTGGGTTGCCATCTGGGCCAACACTTGCGATGTCGTCGGCGGAGGTAGCCAGGCGGGAAGGATGTCGGCCTTAGCATTCTCACTCCGGGAAATGTAACTGATGCTGAAATAAGCTAACAGGGAGACCAAGAGCCAAACCTTGCCTAGGTATTGAGTCATAGCAGGGTCACGCGCCTCGTACTCTCCGTTGATTTGTCCGAAGACGAGTCGCGAGTCAGTGAAAGCTCTGAGACACCTTATTCCGAACTCTTGGGCTAGCCTTAATCCTGCCAGCAGGGCCTCGTACTCGGCTTGGTTATTGGTGGCTTTGAATAGAAATCGCAGGGCGCATTCTGCTCTCTCTCCACCTGGTCCGGTGAGAATGAGGCCGGCACCGCTTCCCTGAGAGTTTGATGCGCCGTCTACATGAAGGATCTAGGTTTCTCCATCATCGCTCGGCTCGGGCTCGTGCTGCTCCACGGAAACTCCCTGGTCTCTTCATCCGCCCAAGTGCATTCGACTAGGAAATCGGCCAGGACTTGGGACTTCAAGGCCGGTCATGCTTGGAAGGAGAGGTCAAACTCTCCTAGCTTGATGGCCCACTTGGCGAGTCGGCCTGAGGTGTCTGGATGGGCTAGGATGGCTCGGAGGGGCTGGTCCATGAGCACCACAATGGGATGGGCTTGAAAATATGGGCGGAGACGTCGAGCGGAGACGATCAGGGTGAAGATGATTTTTTCTGTCTTGGAGTACCTGACCTTCGCATCGTGGAGCACCTTGCTCACATAATAAACGAGTCGCTGGGTTCCGTCGGCATCAAGACGCACC
Organism: Calamus simplicifolius; assembly: GCA_900491605.1. Taxonomy (NCBI): domain Eukaryota; kingdom Viridiplantae; phylum Streptophyta; class Magnoliopsida; order Arecales; family Arecaceae; genus Calamus; species Calamus simplicifolius. The sequence goes on along the minus strand of UESW01003888.1, from coordinate 779,717 downwards.
AAGACTGAGCTAACAGCCTCGGGAGAGGCGGCGAGGTAGAGGAAAAGACTCTCCCCGTCCCTTGGCTTGGACAGGAGCGGCGGAGAAGACAGAAACGCCTTCAGGCCATCGAAGGCTTTCTGGCAGTCGTCCATCCACTCGAAGCTGTTTACTTTCAGTAGGGCCTTGAAGAAGGGCAAGCACCTCTCGGCTGATTTGGAGAGGAAACGACTTAAAGCCGCCACCCTCCCCGTTAGTCGTTGTACTTCCTTCTTGCTGGATGGTGGCCTCATGTCGAGGATGGCGCTGATATTCTCTGGTTTTGCCTCGATCCCCACTGAGTTACCATAAAACTCAGGAACTTACCCGCCGTGACCCCAAAGGCACACTTCTTGGGATTCAGCTTGACCTGGAAGCGACAGAGGTTGTTGAAAGTTTCCTTTAAGTCGGAGATATGGTTGGAGGCATAGGTGCTTTTTGTCAGCATGTCGTCCACATAGACCTCCATGTTCTGGCCCAGCTGGTCCTGAAAAACTTTGTTCATCAATCTCTGATAGGTTGCCCCCGCATTCTTGAGACCGAAGGGCATCACTTTGTAGCAATAGATGCCATATTCTGTCACAAAGGAGATGTGCTCTTCGTCGATGGGGTCCATCCTTATTTGGTTATATCCAGAGAAGGCATCCATGAAGCTGAGGAGCTCATGGCCGGAGGTGGAATCTACCAACTGATATATCCTTGGCAGGGGAAAACTGTCTTTCGGACACGCCTTGTTGAGGTCGGTGAAGTCGATGCAAATTCTTCAGCTCCCGCTTGCCTTTCGTACCATAACCACATTAGCCAGCCAGCTAGGGTAATGCACCTCTCGGATGTGGCCAACACTGAGCAGATTGTTAACCTCCTCATCGATGGCTTTTTGCTGCTCGGGAGTGAAGTTTCTCTTCCTTTGGCGGATTGGATGGTGCTTCGGATCGATATTGAGCTTGTGGGTGATTACTTCTGGAGGGATACCGGGCATGTCAGACACTGACCAAGAAAAAACGTCTGAGTTGGCTCACAGGAAGGTTAGGAGGCGATCACGGTCTTCCGGGGGAAGGAGTCCGCCGACATGCACAGTCTTTGCCGGATCGTCCCCGAGGGGAAAGGTTAGGAGGTGCTCGTTCGGCTCCCCCATGCCGGACTCCTTGGGATCGGGTGCCTCGGGGACCGACTCTGCCTCCAAAGGACTTGATGTTGCATGATAGCAGGGCAGGACTGAGCCGACCTCGCCCCTCATCTCCCCGACACCTTTGCTAGTAGGGAACTGCACCAGCAGGTGCCGGGTGGAGATAATCGCATCCAATAGATTCAAACCTGGGCGCCCGAGGATGGCGTTGTATGCCAAAGGGACTCGCACTACCAGGAACTTCATGATCACTGTGCTTTGGCGCGGTAGTATCCCGGCTGTCATAGGTAGAGATATCTCACCCTCAACCCTTACTGAATCCCCTGTGAATCCGACCAGGAGGGTTGCCACAGGCTGAAGAGAGTCAACAGATAAACCCATCCTAACAAATGCGTCATAGGTAAGGATGTCAGCTGAGCTACCACTATCAACTAATATCCTCTTTACAGGGTGCTTGGTGATCGTCATAGAGACGGCGATGCCTTCATTATTTACATTCTCAACATTTGCCGATCCCCCCCAAGAACTACATTACCTGGTGCCTCCTCCTCCCTCAGCCGCTTAGATGGGGAAGCCGCCCCCTAAGACACCATCCCGATCGTCCACTCCATGGGGGTTTGTTGACAGCAGCCTGAATGGGCGGAGGCCCCATGAGCACCGACAGCGGTTGCGGTGCCTTCTGGACATACTTGCCGAGGTAGCCCCGCTGGATGAGCTCCTCAATGGCACGCTTTAGGCTGAAGCAGCTATCGGTGTCGTGGTCGTAATCCCGATGGAATCATCAATAACGGCTCTTGTCATGGGAGAGACCTTTCTTCATAGGAGGAGGGCGCTGGAGATAAGGCTCGCCCTCGATCTCCATAAGGATGTGAGATCGGGGGGCGAGAAGGGGTGTGAGCTTGCTCTCATCAGGGACGAGGCTTCGACGCCTGCCGCCGGATCGGCGAGGCGGATTGGACCATCGGTGGAGAGGGGGTTCATTCGGCTCGAGGCGAGCAGGCTTGCGGCTGGAGCTCCTTGAGGACTCCCGATGGGTGAGGTCGGCCTCATCCGCACGGATGTACTTCTGAGCCCAGAGGAGGAGGTCGGAGTAGGAGCTCGGAGGCTTCTTATCTAAAGAAAAGGCGAAGCGGGATGGGAGGAGCCCCGCTTCAGCGCTAGTGCCGCCACCGCGTCCTCAAGATGATATACCTCAAGGGCAGCGGTCTTGAACCGGGACACAAAGTCCCGCAGTGACTCCCCCTCCTTCTGACGCACGGAGAAGAGGCTATCTGCAACTCTCAGGATCCGCCGGTAGGCATCAAAGTGCACCAGAAAGGTCCTTTCCAGCTCTCGGAAGGAGTCAATGCTGTGAGGGGGCAGGCGCGAGTGCCAAGCGCGAGCAGCTTTCCGTAGAGTGGCGGGAAAAGCTTTGCAGAGAAGGGCATCCGTAGCATCCTAGACTTGCATCATGGCTTTGTAACTCTCGAGGTGATCCAGAGGGTCCGTAGTACCATCGTACGGATCTATTTGGGGAAAACAGAATCTAGAGGGGACAAGCTCCTCCAGTATCCAGTGGGTATAAGGAGGACGGGTGTCAAACTCCTCCTCCGGCTGACTGTTGATCTTCCTGGCAAGCTTGTCTAGTCGCCGGTTGTACTCGTCCAGGCGCTCCTTCGCCTGGCGGCTGATCGTCGGGGCCCTTCGAGGCGGCTCGGAGGATAAGGAAGAGGAAGAAGAAGAAGGAGAAGGACGCGGAAGGTGGGATTTCCGCTTTGGTTCCTCCTGGCGGTGTGGCTCTGGAGGAAACTTGCTCGGGCCATAATCTGGAGATCGCGGCCGCTTGGGGGGCTTACGGCGAGGCTTCCTTGGAGAAGCCCGGCGACGACCGGCCTCTCGCTGAGGAGAGCCTCCCCTTGCAGACTGTTGACTAGCAGGGGGAGCGGTTTGATGTTGGGTGGCCATGGACTGCTGCTGCTGAAGTCCGTGGACCATGGTGGTGAGGGTCTGGACTTGCTGAGTGAGAGTTGCCAGCTGTTTCACAGCCAGAGCAGCCGCCTCCGGTTGAGGGAAAGTAATGGGAGGATCAGCGGCGGGGAGGTTGGTCTCCTGCTGCCTAGCTGGGGGAAGATGCCCCCCAGGGTGACTGACTGAGGCATCCTGAGCTCGTGTCATCACCATTATTGGGAGAGGGAGAGAAAAGAGAAGTATACTGTAGGGTTCTTGCCTTCTGTGCTTTTGCGCCCCCCTTCTTGGTGCGCTAATCTGATGACGCCCGATCACCAGTCTTGAACATCGGGAGAAGAGAGCAGCTTAATCAGTGGATCCTTGCTCAACCAAGTGGCCTACAAAAAGTCCCAAGACCGGAAGGGTGCTCCGATGGGGACCCTTCGACGATCAAGTCAGCAACCGAGGTCACAGCTGAGGAAGAGCTCAGACGAGCTCCCCTTTGGGATGAGGAGAGTCCGCAGAAAGGGTGGAATCCCTCTCTGGGTATCAGGATAGCGAGCGTATGAGTTTGCGTACCTTGTTCCTGAGTGGACTTATCCTTTTATAGGGAGTTGACACCTGCACAATAACGTGGAGTTCCATGAGAAGGGAATGTCCACAGGGTTCATAGGGGTTGTGTGAATCTGGGCCGGTTGGTGGGTCATGTTCCATCAGAGAGGGGAAAAACGACGGTTGGTGAGCCACGTCCCATCAGTCAGTGGAGCTGGCGGGTAGTTAGGTCCGGTCCCATCAATGGAGCGGCCAGTGGGTGGTTGGACCTGGTGGTGTCATACGGCACGGGCCAAAAAGATGGCGGCTTAAACTGCCAGGACTGTCCTGAGGCCGACTTGGGAAAGTTGGGACCGCCTTGACTCTCCTGAGGGCGCCAAGGCCGAGCAGGGCTGACTCGGCGGACCTGGAGATGCCGGGGCAGGGCCGACCAAGGATGGTCGGGGCCGACTCGGCCGACTTGGAGATGCCAGGGCCGAGCAGGGCCGGCTTGGGGAAGTCGGGGCCGACTCAACCGACTTGGAGGTGCCGGGGCCGAGCGGGGCCGACTTGGGGAAGTCAGGGCCGACTCGGCCGGCTGGGAGGTGCCGGGGTTGAGCGGGGCCGACTTGGAAAAGTCGGGGCCGATTCGGCCGACTTGGAGATGTCGGGGCCGAGCAGGGCCGACTTGAGAAAGTCGGGGCCGACTGGGAGGTGCCGGGGCCGAACGGAGCCGACTTGGGGAAGTCGGGGCCAACTCGGTCGACCTGGAGATGCCGGGGCCGAGCAGGGCTGACTTGAAAAAATCGGGACCGACTCGGCCGACTGGAAGGTGCCAGGGTCGAGCGGGGCCGACTCGGGGAAGTCGGAGCCAACTCGACCGACTTGAAGATACCGGGGCGGGGCCGCCTTAAGCTTTTGATTTTGTCATGATTGCCCTCGTGGCTACGTCAGCCACATCACCAAATAATTTGATGAATCTACCTTCATTATACACCTAAGGTCACAAGATTTACATCTATAAATGCAATGGTGCATCTATTTTTATTTTGTTTTCTTCATATAATCATAAATATCGAATAAAAAGAAAAATATCAGCTAAAAGAGGAGGTATATTTATTCTACCATAAAAAAAATATAAAAATAATCTTGAGCCACGAAGTATTAATGAGATCATATAAACACAATAATCAAAAGCCTGGTTAGACGCTAGAAAGAAAGGGGGTTGGGGGGTGGGAAAATGTTGGCCAAGGGTCCTACTTTCGTAACGCCGTTTATTTGCCGTTAATTTCCAACCGGTCCCCCCACGCGCCTGCAGACGTTAACTCGATGTTGATCCAAACGTGCTAGCGAGCCAGCTGGGAGACGAGACAGCTTTGCGTGGAAATTGGAGCAGTCGTTCGATCTGCATCGGACGGCTGAGGATGCGAGAAGAACGCGATTAAATCAGACGTCCACTTGCGGCGATTGGCCGACAGGCGAGTCTCGCCGGCTTTTGGACTTTTCCCTTCGGCAGTTCAGCGTGGATTCGGCGTTCCACCACATGATCCATGTTTCCTTGCCCTACATGCTTTTTTACCTATTCCACATAGGATGTAGATAGCTCTGAATTTTTTATTTTTTTATTTAATGGATGCGCCACTTCTTTTTTTTTTTTTTTTCTTTTCTCTTTTGACTTGTCCGCAAGGAACAAACAAAATGACGCAACAGAGTATCATGGATCATACTTTAAAAAAATAATGGATAAAATAATAAAGTGCATAGCCTATTGTTTTTTTTTTTTTTTTGGGTTTCAATTATGGTCTCGTGATGCAGATGGGCATCGCAGGAGATCCAATGATCTCGTGAATCTTGGGAGAGTCCAGTCCCGCTTTAAAGTTTAGAGCAGTTGTAATCACAAAAGAGCATATCTTCTCCCCGTGTGTCGCGGTCGTCTTTTAATGCGAACCAAACAATTTGCTTGCAAGCCAGGCCTCCATGGCTCCACGAATCCAAAAGCCGAAAAGTAAATGCCTTCCTTAGGAAGCCCTTGAAGGTGGTTTCACAAGTCACAACCGCATTTCAATGCTTCGTGTGTCTCTTTTTCTCAAATGTTTTTTTTTTCTGAGTTATCGAACTTCCTTAGGTGCAAACCCCTCCGGAAAGAAAGAAATATGCATGTAACTAGTGACTGTTTTTGAAAGCATGACATCAGTAGTAAGATATGACCAGTGTCCAGTGCTGTTTAGGTTAAGGTTTCATATAGCTTAACGCATGATATCATATCAATGATGCTCCTTCAAAGCAAGCAAACTTAGAGAGTAGCGTGTGCCAATATAGCCTTATACCTGGATGCACAAAGGATACTTGCACAAACTCACAAAAATGATAAGCATAGCCCACATCTGGATCGATCATTCCCGGCCATCTTCGTGTCCGTAGGAATTAACATTCAATTTGCCTGACTAAACGATGCAGTACAACTCCTTAACATGACACAAGTATAAATTTAAGAGGGAAAAAAGAACCAATTTTAATCGAGACCATAAAATTGCAAGCATGTAAAACTATGAACACTTTCTGACTGCTCACAGAAGATGAGCAGCGACAAACTATGAGTTACCTGAGGCTGCATAAAAAACTGAAGAGAAACTATCAACATCAACAAGGAATGATGAATAATTCTCAGACGTAATCTATGAAACCAACATTCTGTGATGTCGAACGCTTCACCAGTCGTCCCTTCTTGTCATAGAGGTCAAGGTTTTCGCATGGCCTTGGGAAGATGTTCCCAATTGCACGTCCCTCGACATATGCGCACTGGAAGGGAGACTTCTTTATATTCTTCACGCCAACTGACATAGCACTGAAACTGATGCCCCTTACAGGAATCTTCTCGCTGCCTTGGAGCAGGACAGGGTAACGGACACCCCGCCCGTGGATTCCATCGAAAGAAATGTTTTCAAGTTTAGGAATGGCCATAGGATCAAAGCCTCCATCAGGGTGTTCATTGTAGTCAGTTTTAACCATAATTCCAACACGGAGGTTATCAAATGTCAGGTTGCGGTAGGAGATGTTGCGGATGTAACCCCCCCTCCCAGGAGCAGTCTTTATCCTCACACCCCTCCTCGAGTCCCACACATGAATATTTTCTAATCTGATATTTGAAATCCCACCAGACATCTCGCTGCCAATTGACACCCCAGCACTGCAACACGTAACAAAGGTTGAAGTTATGCTCTAAAAGCAATCAAAAGACTAACAATGCACAAGTCCAAAAACAATAAACTAGAAAGTCATGAAACAGGAATCAGTGGGATGGATTGCAGGCAGGTTAAGGAACGGGGAATACATCCTTTTCTACCAGTAAAGGAGATAAATCATGAATCGTCTTGCACTCACACTGCATTTTATGAAAATTTCTTTATTCATCCTCAATGGTAATATAAAAAAGTGACCGAGTCATTTGATGAGTTCGTCAAATTAACATCATTAAATATTTATTGCCTGCAGAACATAAAAGTTGTTTTCTGTTGTTGAGATCCGAGTCCACAATCATGCAGTGTATACAGATCCTATGTTTCCAGAAATTACAGGCCTTAATTTGAAAGGGTAGGGTTCTGATTTAACAGACTAGAATCTACCAAAGCATTAAAGGATAAAAGAGACGATGGAGGCACTACAAATAAACTTGAAAGAGCCCTCTGCAGCATCTTAAAGGCTGTTTCTGAGATTTTCTTTTTTTCTAGGAGGACAAAACAACATTCATAGCAAGACTACAGCACATCTACTTGGAAGGCCCGGCCCACAATGCTGCAGTATAATTATGAAGGCATTCAAACAGACAAGGAGCAGCAGAAAAGCATTAAACCAACTTAGAGATTGAAATTTGACGATATTCATTCTTCCACAACAGATTAGTCTGAAGTTTTCATGATTGATGTAAAGGATTGATGCTTTTTTTTTTTGTTCCCAGTTTGTCTATATCTCAGCGTGCTTAATTTATTTCTTATACATTCTGCAAGAGAATCTTGGTGCATGGGGAAAGTAGGATGTTTCTGGCATCTCAAAGGATCAAATGATATGAACATAGTGTGCTTACAATCACTTCATTCAGTGCTTTCCGTATAAAGCAAATGTATGTCCAAACAAAGGTACATAGTAATGCAAAGAAAGAATTTTCACCTCACAATAGTGCGGAGAACAACATTGCGGATTAAAATGTTGGTTGACGGTCGTCCATAAGCAATTCCATACTGATCCCAACCACTCTTTATTGCTATTCCATCATCACCCACACATATGTAACAGTTCTCTATGACCATATCCTCACAAGAATCTGTGCAAACAATGAGAACTAATTAGATTGACTCTTCGTGTTTTCGTACACATGCACTCGAACATGCTGCATGGTAAATGTATAATAAAATAAAATGAATATATATCAAAAAAGAGAAAAAAACAACAATACTTAACATGTGACTGAGCCGGAAGGTAATATTGAACTGATGTTCCATGGATAACAAAAGCAAATTTGATAAAATCACATTATTAAATATGGGATTAGATATAATTATTGCACTTATCATCATTAAATAGTGGACTCCAGATGGTGGAGAAACTGAAAAGAAAGTCATAAAAGATATGCTATGGGCCTTCATAAGTAGAAGGATTTAATTGAAAAATTACGAAAAGAGAGAAATTAAATAATATAATGAATAACAAACCAATAGAAAGAAATACAATTTTTCTCCTTATTTGGAAAAGCAAGCAAAATTTATTTCACTCCCCCATATCACTATATTTGAAGTTTGTAATACATGGTTCCTTCCACGTCCTTACATAACTCACGCAGGATGTCCAGTACCAAGCCAAAATCTTCTTGTCTACCAAGATCTGGGACCGTTCCTTAAACAGGTGCATTCCCAATCCTTAGTACATTGAAGCTCCTTTAATATCCACCCTCTAAGGCCCTTGAGCTTGTGTGTATTTTTATTTTCCCTCAAAAAAGAATGAGCGTCTCTGCCCCACTTAAAAGTTTAATGATGTTTTCTATACATATGGCTAATCTAGTTCCCAAGAAACATACACTTGGTAATATGACCAAAACAATTTCTTGAAGTAAAATTCTGATCAAGTCAAGTTTAAGAATTGTGCCAAAATATTCAACTTGTGTATGCTAATAGAACTAAATTACCATTTACAGCACCAATCCCTGATATGCTTGGACCCTGCCGAACTTTTTATTTGGGGCCTATATAGAAACAACCAAGCTGTCGGCGTAAGTTCTGTGTTTGTAAAGTTGTTTAGGTGACTTTTATCTAAGGACAATCAAATCCTGCACCTATTCTGGATGTGATGCTATAATTTCTTGCAGGCAAATTAAATTTCTCAAGGAAATTATCACCAGTGTTCTCTTTCCTTTATAATTGAAGACACCATCTATTGTTTGAGAAATTTTAATGCATGCTTTCGTATCTCAGTTTCTACCCTCTGGAATTTGACTAGCAGCTCATTCCAGCCAAATAAGGCATTATTATATATGCTCTGTCTGTTATAGCGATATTATCTGGTCATAACAACCAATATTTTACCGTTTAACCATTCATAGTGCTATTTTTAACACTAATACTCTTTAGTTAAACCTATACTATAATCCTTAAATATGAAATAGAATTGATTATGCAAGAAACACCCAATAGCAATGTTATTTAGGGCTATTAGCCTTTATTTCCTATTAATAATAGCTTGTAGAGACCTTGGTTAGACAAAACATGGTTACAAATAAGGACTATAATATTGTTGCATACTATGACCTTTATTTCTATTCAATGACAACTATAACTGTACCACATAATGGTCACTGCAAGTGTTGTTTAACTTTATCACTATTTAAGTAGTATAATAATATTTTATGTACAAATATATTTCTCATTAATGCTTGATATATATGTCCTTACTGAAGCTTACCAGTTCTTTCCTGTTACACTGGCTAACATCAGCCTTAGTAACACAGAAGTTAGGATGGATAATTTAACCAGCAGGCAGGCTAAAAATAGTCCATTGTGCGACTTCTTAATGCAAGGAGTTCCCTAAAACATTTGATTATTGGACTTTGGGCATGTTGATTATCAGAGAGATCATATTTTCTGAACGAAATATATCATAGAGCACATTGAAGGTGGGGTTTCAATTTAGATAGCCATCATTAATTTTGTGCTGATAGTATTTAGGCTGAATTCTGATAGGATTACATGCATACAAAAATACAAAGACATGCAAGATAAAAAGATATACTAGCTCTAATTGATTATTCTGTATGTTAAAAAAAGCATATAACAACCATTAATTTCATAGGAAGGAGATGACATTTGCATATAAGTGAAACAAAAGAAAGAAACTGAGGGATCAAATTTGGAAAAAAGGATACAAGCTTACCAGGATCTATTCCATCTGTGTTTGGAGCATTATAAAGAGGGGCCAAGATGGTCACATTTGAAATAGTAACATTCTTGCAGTCATATGGATGGAGTGTCCAGAAAGGAGGATCACGCAGAGTTACATTGGAAATTACTATATCTCTGGACCACATAATCTGTACAAGAGGCCCTCTTGTGTGTTTGAGAAGTTTGCCTTGAAATTTCAACCACCATGTTTTACCTTGTCCATCTATGGTACCATTATGTCCTTGAGGAAAAAAAAAGGCATTAATCAAGAGAAGCCACTTGCTTACCAACAATTTTAAGAACCATGTTTCAATGGATTTCCAGATGGCAAAAAGTTGTAGGATTCTACAAAGCTTATCCTAGTCGGAATTAACACTAGAGCAACAAGTCAATTATTTTTTCTGATCTTCTGGAAAGAAAGAAACATGCAGGAAAAAGACACAGCTAATAATAATTGGCTTTCTAAATGCTGTTTATTTATAATTAGAGACTAAGATCTTATCTTGGAATAAGCAAAGCATAGGAGATGAAAACCTTCTAGAACATATATACCTTGTGAATTAGAAGTATGAATGCATTCCTTTCATTGTGCCTCTAAATAAAACAGTTACAAGATCCTACTAAAATATTGTGTTTCTTCTCTTCATTTGTTCCAAGTAGCAAACAGAAAGCACACTTCGATATTGCCTTGTAGCTTAAATAAACAAATCCTGTGTTATTGCTGATGCCCCATACTGCCTCTAGATGCTAGAAAAGACATTTATTAAGTCATCCATCCTTTTTCTAAATGGAAGAAAGAGAACAAGATGATGACACAGGTAATCCATTTTAAACATACTGACAAACAAATGAATATAAGGAAAACAGAAAGACACTACTAAAATAAAGATAGAAGCTATCTTACATTCTACATGTATATCTTCAAAAGATTCAGTAAATGATGTAACAAATTTTAAATGAACATATGGTCCATTTGGGAGACTCAGCAACTAGTCAACAAGCATTTTTCATCAGTAAACTAAGGAAAAAATAATTGAAACTGATAATGAAAAAAGGTTGAATGGAGACTTGCTTGCCAGAAGATGGAAAACAAAGTGCTTTTCCATTGAGCAATTTGTTTTACTAAAGTGGCTTGTCTTTCTTCTATTCTAACATAGTTAGGTTAGGTGATCAATTTATTAGGCTCAATTGCGAAAAAACAGAAAGGGTTTTTGGGACTTCATTCGTATGAGGTTTTTTCACATACTTTATTAGGATAAGTAAGAAGAGGTGATTTTTTCTGACTTGGACAAGCTTGCCCCTCCAATATTAGCTTACAAACCTCATTTCAAGGAGACTTCATTCATATGCTTATGATACTTACCATAACTTAGAGGAACTAAGCCTAGGCTATGAGGGTTGGGCTTAGGCCAGTCTTGTAGCATCTAAACTTTATAGCACCTTTTAAAATGTTTGAAAATATGAAAACATGAAAATGCAGTGGACCAAATTTGCTCAATTGTAAAAAATATGGCTAACTTAATACCTCGTCCAACTGATGTTGTAGACATAAATATCAAGCCTCCATTGAACTCCAAGACAACTTCCCTAATAATAAAATCTAGTATGCTTTCCCCCAAACTTTGAATGTACAACACTAACATTCTCTACCAATCAAGATGCTAATCATTATTCAAGGCAACAATAACAAAGATATGTGGCTGTAAACATAAGGTTACTTCTCCTCACTCTTTTCCCTTCTAAAGGTTAAACAAGAGAGTTGCAGGTGGGAGGATTTATTGTGATCTGTAGCTTGCCCTTTCTTCTCCTTCCTTTCTTTTTTCATTTTCCTAACCATGAGGATGTGAAAGGTAGGGTTGTCAAATGTTGATGATAGAGGTGCAAGCAGGTTGGGCAAACCTGGATCTGCCCCAAACGAAACCCTTAGTAGACCCACGTCAGCAACTCATACCAGAAACTAAGACCCATAAGTTGGTATGGATCTCAAATTAGGATCTCCAACCAGGTCTGCATGCATCTCATAAAACTGAAACCCAATCAAACTCAAAATGACCTTATTTCACCCATAAAAATTAGTTCAAAATCCTGGGTACATATCTAAAAATTTAGACCTCACCTGGACCCGATCCAGCCCAGACCCAAGTGATATGTTGAATTTGCATCTGAACTTTAGACCTCAAGCCAGTTCAAGTTGAGACTGGACCAAGTTGAACTTGAACCCTCCACCAAGAGATATGACTTATATTATATTTTTCCTTCATCCTAAAATTCTATGTGCACTAGTAAACATCAGTCCCAAGCTTAAGATCTGATCATGTGGTCTTTTAGAAAAACCCAAATGAGCTTGTGTTTTAACATTTAAGGTTGACTCATCCCAAGAAAGCCACTTATATAAATATAAATATAAAAGATTCAAAAAAGAAATGAAGTTTGCACTACTTTAAAATGATGCAAGATCTTCTTTAAGCAAACAACCAATCATATGCAAGTGGAATCAGATTCTTCAATGCAACTTCAGATGCAATCAAGCCCTGAAACTTTCAAATGTCATTAAGTAATTGTGGATAGTTATTATAGGAATGGTGAGTTGAAGCACTTTGAATTAACTTTTTTAAAATGAGTGGCACCTAAGAAGAAGTTCAATATTATCAAAAGAATCGAGTGACATTTTGGCATGTTTACTGGGAACAGGTTTGGAATTCAGATATCAAAGAATTGTATCATTATGCAGCAAAAGTATATTTGCAAACTTATATCATTTGTAGGTTCCATGCAAGGAAGTTTAAGACATTGCGAAAATAAGGGGAAGCAAGTTTTAGGTATGCTTACTAGGAACTATTAAAATTTCAGTCTTTAGGACTGACATTATGAGAGAGCAAAAGTAAACTTACATTCAAATTTTAGTAAGGTTCCATCTTTTCCTTGTTTCTAAAATTTCATCTGAGTTGTCTGTTTATGCAGTGGCTCTTCTGTATTTTCATTCTAGCATGATTGCTAACAGAACGGAGGAGAACAACAACTCAACTCAGCTCAGCTCAGCTCAACTCAACTCATCTAAGCCTTTTCCCACCTACATGGGGTCGGCTATATCCTTAAGATTGCAAGGAAGGAAAGGGAAGGGGGGAAGGGGGGAAGGTGAGGTGCATGTTTGTGTATACATAAACAATAGACCAACCTGTTATAACCACATCCTTAAGATTTTGACCATGAATCAGACTTCCATATCGAGGTCCTTTCTGCTCCCTTCCATATCCATATGATGGTAGTGGAGGCATCAAAGGCCAGTGTCTCTCGTCCTGTTATAGTGCAAAACAAAAATTCCAATTAAATGTTTAATACTGTCCTTCACATATCCATATTATACTAAATACAACAACTTCATAAAAGAAGATTGGTTGTTCTCATATCCACATGATAGCAAAAGAAGCAGAAGAAGTGGGAGTATTTCTCATGTTGTTAATTAGGTCAAGTACATACCTCGAAGAAATGGGTTAAGTCTTGTTGAGTATGGTTCAGTTTATATGATATAAGAACATTAAAACAATAGTATAAAATATTAAAACAATGTACATCTTTGCCTTGATTTAAGCTTCATTTTGCAATATCAAACCAATAATATTCTCCTTATGACAAATTATCTCATATGTTCAGAAGGTCAATTTACTGGCTTTCACAATGCAGGTATCACATTTGGAAACACAATAATTCTTTTGCATATCATAACATCAGGCATCCTTGACCTCATAAGATTATAAGGTAAGGTGGTGTTCCAATTAATGACATCATGAATAGATGAAATAATCCCCATGTAGTTGGGAAAAGACTTAGATGAGTTGAGTTGATGAATAGATGAAATAATCATGGTAATAAGATAGAGGGTTTAATCACCAAAATAAATCAATATCAAAACATACGAGGGCACTAAAACCTCCTAATCAACCCCATAATTGTTGCAGATTCTTTTAACTCTATTTTAAAGAACTATAATTTATCAGCAATTTGTGGTATAAGTAATAGGCTACGATTTACGAGGGCAAGTCCATATGCAATCTTGTCTAGTAAGTGATTACATAGCCCACAATCAGAACATGCACAACATTTGATTGTTTGCGTGAATCCTTTTTATATTCTTTGACTTTATGATTTGCTTTAACTTCAAGCTCTAAAAGTTGGTAGAAATTTTACCTAAAAAATGGAATTAACTAATATTGAGAATTTCAGATAATATGTTATACCATAACTGACAACAAGGTGAACAATTTGCTCAGCAAGAATGGATCACAAAAAAGAAAAGAAAATGAGCATCTTGTTTGCTTCATCATTCATTATCTCTAACATCATAAGATCGCTAGTTCGATTGAAAAGAACATAATGGTTTACCTGTTCGTGAAGTCATGGTTTTGTATAATGGTTATTATAACACCAATATGAGCTTGACTTTTATTGAGCTATCCATCCAAACTGACCAGCAGCCATCGCCTGGAGTTCCACTGCTCGCCAAGGACCTTGTGAGTCTGGTGCTATTATGGCTATTATGGACCACATGGCATGTGATGAACAACAGAATTTTTTGAGCAAATATATCAGGTGAGAGTGATGACTGCTGCAGGACGTCTCTGAATTTGTTTCAAAGCACCTCTCTACTTCCCCTTATTTCCATCCCAAATCTCTCCTTTTATCTTATTAAAAAGATGTGTTTATTAAAAGGATGTGTTTTGCTGTATGGGTTATCTACACACAGCACAAAAAATTAAATAATAATAATAATAAGACTAAAATGGACAGTAACACACAAATCACGTGAAACATGGATGAACCAAAAAATTTTCCTAGAGAAGCCCATAAGGTGAAAGGAAGAGGTTGAAGTAATTGCTACAGAGGTACCATGAGCAAAAAAAAAAGTTATAAAGTAAGAATGACAGGTCAGAAGCCTTTGGAAAGCATCAAACCAGTTGATAAATAGAAACTTATAGATAGAACGTAAAGAAAAGCTTAGAATGTCTAATGCCATGTTTGACTAGCAACACAATCAATGAGACCACGGTACCCTCCATCTAGCAAAAGCGAACAGATTGGGGATGATATATTACACTATTTCATGAAAAGAACTAACCAAAGCATGGGTAGTTATAAAAGACTCAATACTAACCTCAGGAATCATCTTTCTTGAATAAAAGAAAAAAAATTTCAAATTTTTATAGCCCTACCTTGATTCCACGAATCACTGCTCCTTCGGCGAGGAAGAGAGTCATGTGACTGGTGAGATTAAAAGGACCAGTGAGCCAGACACCACGCTGCACATTGAGCCGCCCGCCACCTCTCTCCGTGATCGCCTTCACAGCACGCTCGAATGCCATGGTGTTCAACGTGACCCCATCCCCAACCCCGCCGAAATCGGTCAAATCAAACTCCACCGGCCGGAGCATCGAGGCCGACCGCTGCGCCGGCAGCGGCTGCCGGAAAAACCGGAGCATATTCATGGCGCTCCTCTGCCAAACAATAATACTTACGAACGAGGCGGCCCAGAACACCGTGAAGAGAATCTTGTGGGCCGAGAGAGTCCTGATGACTCGCCGCCGCTGGCGGTGGACGTGGACTCTGCCGCTTGGGTAGTGCATCTCCATGATGGTACGAATCAAAGCAAAAATCAGATAGGCGGACAGGAGTCCGCGACCGATTTCTTCGCCGTCTCTCTACGGAAAACGGCGGCACTTGCGAGAGGTCTCGGAGCGGAAGAATCGAATCCGGAGAACGGAGAGGGGTCAGGTTGGAAGGTTCGAAGCGAGGGATCGAGGAATCGGAGAAGGAATAAGAGCTAGGGTTTTCACCCCCAGATAGTAGTTTAAAAAAGGCGGGATTTCGAAGGGAACGAAGACGTCGGATGCCCGCGGGGAGTTGCCAGTTATGCAGTGAGGTAAACTACCCTCAGCCGTCCGATTGTCACCGATTGATTTTTATCGGACGGTCGAGATCGATGTTTCAACGAACATCCAGTAAAACTGTAAAAATTATTCGTAAAATCGATATTTCAATAAAAATTATTCGCGAATGGTAACTTGAAATCGGAGCTTATCTCGTTCTCTCCATCTCCATTCCACGGGAGGGAGCTTAAAACCGAAAAGGGTACAGCGTATCGCGTCTCCATGCAGCAGCTTGACTTCAGGCCAATCTTATACGATCAATATATACCACAAAGATCTCAGTGGATCTTAGTGATTTTAGTGATCCCAACTATTAGGCTATGCTTGAATTCTTTGGAGGAAAAGGAAGGAAAGAATTTTAAAAAAAAAATGAAAGAAAAAAAAAAAAAAAAAAGAAAAAAAATATTATTTTTTTATTTAAAAATAATAAAAAAAAAGAAATGTAATATCAATTATTTTATTTAAATAGAAAGAAAAGAAAAAAAAATTATTTAACAATTATACCCTTTCAGAATAGAAAATGAACCGTAAAAATAAAAAAATGAAGTCAAAAAAAAATATTTTAATCTTTCAATAACTTAAACATTTTTTTCTTCCTTAACTTATTTCTGATTTGAGAATTAATAAATTTAGATTCGCATAAAAAAAAATCGATTACTCTTATTGCTTTCCTTTTTTTTTTTTTTCATCTTCCTTTCAAATAAAATAATTTATAATATTTTTTTTATTTTCTTTTCCTTTCCTTTATTCACCCCAATCCAAACAGTCCTTTAGTTGTATCTAGAACTTAAGAAATTCAAGAAGGTAAATCTAGATGTTTATTTGATTTCAAATCATGTTGCTAGTTGGTGATGGTGCTTGGCGCTTTGAACTTAACAACCATATCCTGCCAGCATGTTTGTTTATTTATTTAGTTATTTATCTTTGTGTTATTATTGTATGTGTGTTAAACAGAGAGATGCATCATGAGAGGGGTCATTTACCATGGTTATAATACCATGCTTACCATAAATTTATGTTCATATATATATACACACATGCAATAGTGAACCTTTTTTTTTTTTTTTGGTACAAGCGGGTGATCACACCAATCTAGGGTGAGTCAAACCCGAGATATCAGAGTACAAAATTTGGGAAAGAACAGGGGGGCAAGGATCACCCGGCTTCCAGCTCCAAGAATCAGCAGAAGACGTCATCCTAGCAGCAATCCAATCTGCCGCAGAGTTAGCTTCCCGGTAGATGTGCCTAATCCTGGCACAAGAGATACCCTGAAGGGTAGAATGAATATCACCAAGCAAGGGGATGATAGGCACACGGGCGCAGGAGTCCTGCCTAATCCAGCGGATAACCGTAATGGAGTCCCCTTCAACAATAATGCTGCGAGCTCCAAGACAGCGAATAGCACAACAGATACCAGCCCAAGCAGCACACAACTCCGTAGAGGACACTGTGGAATCAAGAAGACCAAATCCACCAGACGCCAGCATCTCACCGTCAGGCCCACGAATCACAAACGCTGAGCCTACACATCTTCCGCGAACACTACCATCAAAGTTGATTTTAACAAACCCTGGAGGTGGGGGCTCCCAAGAGATGAAAACCGTACGCCGGTACGCTGCCGAAGCAGCAGGGGAGTCCCAGTGGCCAGGGGTAGCAGAAAACCAAATCTCTGATGGAAGGTATACTCAGCAGCTAAGGAGAAAGCAGTCCTAACAACCCTGCGAGGATGAATAGTCTCATCAGCAAAGAAACCGATTCCGAGATAACCATATCTGATAAGCAGCGTAAGCCCTCCTTGAAACCAGAAGGTGAGTCCTCTTCCCCTATCCTCCCTGATGATACTCAAAAGTGATTACACAGGGAATCAGACCCCTGATCCCAAGGACCAGCATCAGAAATCTGCCAGATCTGTCGTGCATGGGAACAACTGAAAATAGCATGACCAACAGTCTCGTCCTCCCTACAACATAAAGGGCAAGTAGGCAGAATACTCATGCCTCTTGCGGAGAGCAGGGAACAAGTAGGGAGTGTGTTCCATGCAAGTTTCCACATAAAGAGCCGCACCCTGGGATGAATAGGGAGATGCCAGATCCACTTCAAATCAATCGAATGCTGAGGCTGAGGGCTGTAAATCTCAACAAGATCTCTAATAGGAGCACGGACAAACAGATCTCCTCCAAACCCTAATATCAGGGTAGGACCCGGAGTAAGAGGAATGGCAAGAATGCGCCGGCAAAGCTCAGGTCCAAAAAGACTGGATACCATAGAAGAAGACCAAGTAGAGCGATCCGAACCAAATAAGTCAATCACCCTCATACCCTGCGGGATGTCAGAACTCACGAAAGTAGGCCAACGGGACAGAGGAAGGTCAGCTATCCAGGTGTCATGAATAATATCAACAGAGGCCCCATCGCCTAGCGACCAAGAGATGCTGTCCAAATAGGCGGAGCATGCCGGCAGACCTCTTTCCAGAAAAAGAAGTGCCCAGGGAAAGCTGAGGAGGAGAGGAAGAATTCCAGTCTCCATATTTGGCCCGCATAAAGGAGCTCCACAAACAGTGCGGATCAAGCAAAACCGCGTAGCATGCCTCGCAATCAGAGCCTCCCTCCTAACAATGAGTGACTGGATCCCGAGCCCACCCTCAGTAATCGGCATAGAAACAATATCCCAAGCCAGGAGGTGAATACCATGCCCATCCTGCATCGAAGCCCAAAGGAAATCCCGGAACTGTCTCTCGATCTTCCTCAAACAAGACAAGGGAACAGCAGCATTGGCAAGCAGATAGAGAGGTAGGGAAGATAGCACCGAGCGTAATAGTGAAAGCCTCGCCATCATAGAGAGCCCAGTGACCTGCCACCCATCCAATCTGTCACGGACCCGGCTAACTAAGTTACTGAAGTCAGAGATGCGAGGCCGCCTCCCCGTAATAGGTATTCCAAGATAGGATAGCTGATCAGCCTGATTAGGAATACCCATAATCTGTGAAATAGTCCCTCTAACAGTAGGCTTCGTCCTAGGGCTGAAACAGATCAAAGATTTAGTGATATTGACTTTTTGCCCTGAAGCACTACAGTAAGACTGAATAATAGTAGCAAAAGTGATAGCATTGCGAACAGTAGCCTTTCCCAGAAGAATACAATCATCAGCGAACATAAGGTGAGAAAGGGAACCCTTTGATCCCTCATAAAACAAATGATTATAAAGGCAAATGATTTTCTTATCCCTATTTTCACATTTGTTTTTATAAGAGAAATTAGCTCCTTTTTTTTTCTTTCTTTCATCTTTTTTTATTGCTAAATCTTTGAATTTACAAAATTTTGACTTTTACTATATTGATTTATTGGTATATGCCTCTCAAATTATATTTTATTAATATTATGAGAATACACTTTATTTTAGCTTATTAATAATCTTCTTGTTATTAAGAAAACTTTAAATCAAGTATTATCACAACAAAATTTAATGATGTTGCAAATCAATTCAAGATTTTCTTTTCAAATCATATACCATTATTTAAAAATGTTAAGAAAATCTGAAATCAGACATATTACATGGGGCTATTGGGTATGTTGCAAATCAAGCAATCTATTAAGGATGATGCAAATCAATTTAACATTAAAGATGTTATAAATAGTAGGCTTTTAAGGATACTAATTATACCAAAACTTTCTTTACAATTTATATACCATGGTTTTTAAGGAATTATGAGCTACTAAAATTTTCTTTAGCGCAGGTTGAAATATTTCTTTCTATAATTTTTAACTTTTTTAATCAACTTAGATTATTTGTGGGTATACACACATATATACTCAACATATAATAAAAATTACGACTTTTTTTTTATCTGTCATTTTTTATTCAAATATATATATTTTTTCTGCTTTAGCCCTTAATAATGGAGAATTTTCTCCCTTGTTTTGTTGGCTCCTTAGATACCAACATTGCAAATGTTTAATCAACTTCTTTTGATATCTCATGTTATAATGAAATCAAAAGAAAAAGAGTCAAGAACTAAAATATTGTAAGTTTGGCAGGTTTGTATTGAGCCATGTTAATTCTTTTATTCCAAATGATATAATAATTTTTGAATGTATCATAATAAAAAATCATAGAGTTTGGCAGGCATCCGACTCTAAACATATATATATAGCTGTACATACTATTTTCATAAAATACAGTTAACAGTGGTTAGCTACACATGATAAAATATAATTTTAAATCCACAAATTACTCAATGTATAAGAGCATAATGATCATATTGACTTATAATCTGATCTAACCTCAATCCTACATGACCTAACCTTATTCATCTTTTAAAACACATGAATTGGATTAAGTTCTAAAATAAAATTTTAAATATTCACATTTTGTTATTATTCTAATGAATTCAATAGCCCCTTAAATATATTAAAATACATTTATATTTTAAAAGCATAATTTATAAATTTAAGAATAGCAATTGTTTGGATGGAATTAAAAAACTTTAAATAAAAATTTTGAGCATAAATCAATTCTTTTTAGTGCCGGCCAACCTTTTATAAAAATTTATAATCAATAATTATTATATTGTAGGCATAAATAAAAGCTAACTGCTTGATTCAAATTGCAATACCCATCTCAACTCAATTTCAAATATTTTAGGTTGAGCCTTCACATACGTGCATGGTCTCCACTTGATTTGAATGATCAATGGGATTTGAATGATCCAAATCCAAGCCGGTTTGATCAAATTAGTGAGTTGGATGTGGATCCGAAATCATGTTGGAAATACAAATTCAAATATGCTCTCCCATTGGCTAGACCCAACATGTGACCACCTGTTTCATGCAAAACACATGCAAGTAAACTGTGTTCTTGAGTCTAGTCAGAGCCATGCATTCTGGCTGTAATCATTTTTCTTCTAGCACAATTACTACGTACAACCCTACTCATGATGGTAAGAATAGAAGCCCTTGTCTTAAGTGAACAACACCAATGAAAGTGTTTGCTTTAAAAATCGTGAGCGGTGCGACTGGTTTCCCATTTTCTGTGGTGCTTTGCGATTCGTGCATTGGCTTCTTCTTCCCGATTTTCATCGCCTGCTACTGTTTCCATCTCTGTTTCATCTGGTGATGGCGTCTCCGTCTGTCAAGCATCCGGTGGGGGCTGATGCTCCGAAGAACGCCGGCGTGCCATGAGCCATGCCCGATTGAGCCACTTTGAGTGGATTTCTCCCACGCCGTCTCCGGGTGGTCGCAGAGATGGAGCACCTTTTCCTGGAGATCATCCAAGTTCCCATGCGGCCACTGGAGGAGGAGATCGTAGATGGAAGAATCTGGCCGTTATTGTCGTAGTCTTAGCAATTGGGTTCCTCCGGAGGCTCTGGTTCGTGAGTTCCTCCGTGTCGGTGTCTCGGGAGAAATTGAAGCCATCGCTCTGGCGCATCGCCATTATTGTTCCGATTTGAAGACATTCGTGCTACGGAGCTTGTCCTCGGGCGTCCATGGGTTGTTAATGGCCAAGCTTTTGCTGTATCTGAGTGGCAGCCGGACTTCATTCCTTCTGAGAGCTCGCTGCTTCAAGCTCTGCTTTGGGTCCGATTGCCACTGCTCCCCATTGAATTTTGGTCAGATGAGGCTCTTGCCTCAATTCTATCTGCTGCAGGGAGATTTTTGTACTCAGATGCATCGACCAAGGATCGTAAGCGGGGCGGATTTTCTCGCGCATGTGTAAGTGTCGACCTGGGTATGCCACTGCGTCCGGGTGCTCGGATTCAAGGTGTTGGAAATCCCTTTTGGCAGCAATTTTCATTTGAGCATATTGAAGGGATCTGTGGCTTCTGTGGATCCTTGCATTTCTCTGGGACCTGTGGAGCTGTGCCTGATTCCTCATCTTCCTCCTTGAATCCTCGGTTCGGCCCTTGGATGACAGCGGTGAGACGGAGGAAGGCCCCTGTGCAGCAGCAACCGGTGTCTCAGAGAGCTTTTGCTCCGGGTACATCTTCTTCCCCCATCTCTGCTTTGATGGATGAATGGTAAACTCCAAGAAAATAGCACGTAGGCACCTTAGGAAAGGATCGCAGGGCTTGTCTGCCAATTCTGTGGATCCCTCATCTCAATCTCCAGAGCCATCACCTCTGTTTGGTGTGCCTGCGTGCCAGATTCCTCCTACTGTGCCGGCGGATGATGGTGAGATGACTGTGGAAGAGAATGGGAGGGCTGATACTCCAGCGTGCCGGTTTCCTCGCTGAATCCTCCTGTGTTGCCTGAAACTCCAGCGTGCCGGTTTCTTCAAGGCGTGCCGGTTGGAGAGGATGGGAGGGCTGAGAAGGTTAAGTCCGATTGTTAGGTCTATGTCCGGTGCTCTCAGGGAATCCTGATGTTTTAAGTTCCAATCCTTTTAAGTTGGGGGGCCAGGTTAAGTCTACTGAAGGTTGCCTTTTGGGCTTTCGAAGCGGGCTCGGCCTGTTGAGCCTTTGTCGCAGCGGGTCCTGTCTAAGGCATCCAAAGGAAAAGGAAAAGCTACCCTCAGGGATAAGGCCATTGAGAATGGATCCTTTGCTTTCTCGGCTTCGCTTGACTCCCCTAGGGGTATGCCTGGTCTTGTGGGGACGAGGAAGCTAAAGTCCCGTCGTAAAGACAATTTGGCCCTACAGACTGCTGAAGGGTCAGCCCAGCCGTCTCGCTCGATTGGTACAGACCATGATGAGGCTGTGGCCCTTCTTAAGGCAGCCATCTAGAAGGATCGTCTTCTTGGATCATGGACTCATCCAGGGTGGATGAGAGTACTGGCCACGGACCTGAGGGTCCCATGCTGCTTAATGATCACCTTGGCGAGAAGGTGATTGGGGACACTGTTGGGGTCCCTCTTCCTCTAATTCCTAAATGAAGATTCTTGTTTGGAATGTTCGAGGGGCCCTGAAACCCTCATTTCGTTCATCTTTTGGGAGGCTTCAGCAGCTTCATAACCTTGACATCTGTATTTTGATGGAAACTCGTCTTTCGGGGGATAGTTTGTATCGCCTCCGAGGCAGATTTCTAGACTGTGGAATTCTTATGCTATTGACTCAGTTGGTCTTTCTGGAGGCATTTTGGTGCTTTGGAGATCGGATAGAGTCCGTGTGGATGCCTTCTATAATTGTGGCCAGCAGTCGCTTTGGTTGTTTCGGAAGGGTCCTCTGCACCTTGGCTGCTTTCTGGAGTTTATGCCAGCACTAAGTTTAGGGTACGCCGAGTGCTTTGGGATGAGATCCAATTGCTCCTTGGCCAGGGTTTTCCCTCCCTCATTACTGGTGATTTTAACTGCATAGTGGGGGCCTCTGAGAAGCGAGGAGGCAGACAGTTTGTTGCTTCCTCGGACATTGTTGAGTTCAGGAACTTTATTGCCTCGGCAGATCTTTTGGATTTGGGATTTACTGGACCCCAGTTCACCAGGTGCAATAATCGTCAGGGATCTGCTAGAGTCTGGGAGAGACTGGATAGGGCTTTGGCTTCTGCCAACTGGCTTCAACTCTTTCCTTCTGCTACTATTACTCATTTGCCAAGAATAGGGTCTGACCATTGTCCTATCCTCATTTCTACTGATGTGCCTCTTCAGCGGTCTAGACAGTTTAAGTTCGAAAAGTTCTGACCTTTTATTCTTCTGCGAGACATATCATTTCTCAGGTCTGGCGGTTGCCGGTTAGAGGGAGTGCCGCTTACAGACTTTCTAGACGTCTGCTTCTTGCCAGTCGTAGGCTCTCTAGCTGGAACAGGAGGGAGGTCGGGAATATTTTGAGGCAAGTTGAATATGCAGAGTCTATTATCTCTTCTTTGCAAGACAAGGAGGATCAGGAGGGTTTTCTCCTTGATGCGGATCTGTCGACTCTCAATCCACTTTAGCTGTCCACCATTCTCTGATGTTGCAGCAAGAAACTTATTGGAGGCAAAGGTCCCGTATTCGGTGGATTAAGGAGGGAGACCGTAATACGAGATTCTTTCATCAGACTACTTTGCGGCGCCGATCGGCGAATCGCATCAGATGCATAGATGATGAGGAGGGCCATTCTGTTGAGGATCCGCAGGCGATCAGGGATCAGTTTATTAACTACTTCCAGACCAGATGGACTGAGATGTCGGGGGTTGGGTTCCCAGTTTCTCCTGTTCTGCCTTCTTGCAAGGTCTTAGATGTGGAGAATGACATTCTTATCAGGCCTCTTACTACGGAGGAGATTCGTCTCGCTTTATGGGATCTGGGTCCTGACAAGGCCCCGGGACCTGATGGGTATCCACCCTTGTTCTTCCATTATTGGGACATTGTTGGTCCGGATGTGGTCTCTGCTATCCAGTCTGTCTTTTCGGCTACTCATATGCCTTTGACTGGAAGCGGACTCTTGTTACCTTGGTACCCAAACGTCCTGAGGCTTCCTCTCCTATGCATTACCGACCCATTAGTCTGTGCACCACTTTATACAAAATTTGTGCTCGGATTTTAGTGACTCGATGGCTTTGGTTATGCCTCGTCTTATCTCTCAGGAGCAGGGTGCTTTTCTTAGGGGCGCAGTATCACGGATAACGCCCTGTTGGCTCAGGAGTTTATGCATGACCTTCACCGAGCGTCGCGACGTCAGTGCCTCATGGCTATCAAGCTTGATATGGAGAGGGCTTATGATAACTGAGGTGGGACTTTCTTTGCAGTACTCTTCATGAGTTTGGTTTCCATGAGGTTTTTGTTGACTGGGTGATGGAGTGTGTCCAGAGGCCGTCTTTCTCTCTTATGATTAATGGGGGTCGGACGGAGTTCTTCCACTCGGCGATGGGTCTGAGACAGGGATGTCCTCTTTCTCCATTCTTGTTTATTCTCTCTGCTGATGCTCTATCCCGGGAGCTTTCTTTGGCGATGCGGACTTCAGACATTGACCCTTATGCTGCAGGCCCCCTTGGCCCTTCGCTGTCCATTTACTTTTTGCTGATGATTGTCTCCTGTTGGGGAAGGCTTCTACCAGTAATGCCTCCACCTTTGCCTCCATTCTTCACTCCTATTGTCGTGCCTCGGGTCAGTGTGTCAATCTCAGCAAATCGCTGATCTGTTTTAGTCCGAGGACGTCCCCTTCTGTGAAGAGGTCTATATCTCAGATTATGGGATTCCTACTCAGTCCGATCGGATGTCCTATTTGGGGATTCCGATTACTGGGAGACGGCCTCGGTGTTCGGATTTTAGTTATCTGGTGAGGCGGATCCGTGATCGTCTGGATGGCTGGCAGGTGTCTGGTCTTTCTATGATGGCGCGGATTACCCTGATCCGTTCTGTGCTCTCTTCGATGCCTGCCTATCTATTATCTAACACTGCTATGCCGTTGGCTTGTCTGCGGAAGATTGAGAGATATTTTCGTGACTTTCTCTGGGCTTCGAGGCAGGATGGCCACGGTATTCATCTTCTGGCTTGGGACACTGTCTGTTTGCCATTGGCTGAGGGTGGTCTTGGTATCCAGTCGCTGCTAGTCAGAAGAGAGGCTCTGATAGCTAGGCATGCCTCCGGTTCCTTTTTGATCCGCATTGCCTGTGGAGTTCCTTTATGCGCGCCAAGTACGGCAGCTAACTCTTCCACTTTTTCTCAGGCTAATCGGGGGCATTCTTTTTATTGGAAAGAGGTCTGTCGATATGCTTCGACTATCCTGGATTGTACTCTTGGATGATCGGGATGGTACTTCGGTGGATGCCATTCAGGATGCATGGATTGCCGACCTTCCTCTGTCGCGGTGGCCCACTTTTTCTGCCCTGATACTCCTCATGGTATGCGTGTCAGTGAATTTATATCCTTGGATGCCCTTCCTGGTCGTATTCTCGGGTGGCAAGTTTCTTCGGGACTGAGCTCTGTCGGCGTATTCTTTCCATACCTCTATCTCCAGCTGCTAGTACAGATACCAGGGTCTGGAGGAGATCATGCTTGTCTCGTGCTCCCATGAGGGACCTCCTCTCTATGTTCAGAACTTATCCTCAGGATTCGTGGGAGTGGGATTGGATTTGGCATCTGCCTGTTCACCCTAGAGTGAGACTTTTCATCTGGAAGCTAGCTCAGGGTATTTTTCCTACCTGCTCTCTTCTCTCGAATCGAGGTTTGAGTATACTGCCCACATGCCCTGTGTGTGGTACTGAGGAGGAAAGGATTGATCATGCTATATTCTATTGTGCCAGGGCTCGACAGATTTGGCAACTCTCTGGTACTTATCCCTGGTGGACAGTTCTGCCTCCCACCGTATTTCTTTCCTGAGACTGCTGAAGCGAGGATTGGGACGAGATACTCACCAGCGGGGCTCATTCTGGGCTTATATTGCTTATCAGATATGGCTTTCCCGGAATCAGATGTGTTCTCGGATATGGTTCATTCTCCTCGCAGGATCCTCAGGACGGCTACTTCCCTTTTTGCTGAGTACTCATCCCATCAGGAGTCTTTTGATTTTGCATACCTTGGACACTGGGTTTCCCTGCTGCGGCAGCGAACCGGCGTACGGTTTTCATTTCTTGGGAGCCCCCTCCTCAGGGTTTGTTAAAATTAACTTTGATGGGAGTGTCCGAGGTAGAAGTGCTGGATCAGCTTATGTTATTCGTGATGCAGATGGTATGATGCTGGCGGCTGGAGGTTTTAGCCTTCTTGATCCCTCGGTACCTCTGACTGAGCTCTATGCGGCTTGGGCGGGTATATCCTTCGCCATTCGGACCCTAGGCGCCCACCATCATTGAAGGGGACTCCATTATTGTTATTCGATGGATTCGACAGCAGTATAGTTCCCACTTGCCTTCTATTCCTATTTTATGTGATATCCGATCTATGATCTTGAAGCTTCCAACATCCAGATCCGCATGTCTATCGTAGGCCAATGCTGTTGCGGACTGGATTGCGGCCAGGGTGGCTTCTCACTCTGGTTATTGGAGATGGAGACCGAGAGACTACTGCCCTCTGATTTTGTCCCAGTTATTAGTTTCAGATGTAACGGATCATCCCAATCTAGGGTGATGTGAATCACCGTCTGTAAAAAAAAAAAAAAAAAAAAAAAAAAAAAAAAATTGCAAGCCAAATTAGGATATTATCAGAACCCTCCATACCATGGTCTCCTTCTGATCAAAGCAGGTGGGTCATTGCACGAGAATTTCAGCAGTTCTCGACGCCGCGTTTCCCCACCATCCAACGCTCCTCAACAATAAACCTAAAACAACCAAATAGGGGCATGTAACCGATACCTACTGGCTGCCAGCACCTCGGTCAAACTCCCTAGCTTCTCGTTGACCAAGTCAACGTGGTCCACCCTAATCCAAGCCCTACCGCCCTCCTCCGTGTTTCTATCTGTACTTCTATACTTAGGCCCCTGCTTCGCTCGCCACCCTCTTCCCCCCAACAATCCCCCTCCCCTCCCCAATTCCTTCAAACACCTCCATCCATAAAATTATGCTTAAAAAATAACCAAAAAAACAGAGGGAAGTCCTCTCGTATGACAGAACCAAACCAGGAACTAAAAAAACGAGAAGAAGAAACTGTCCACCCAAGGAAAGAACTGAAGAGGCCTGCAACAAGCCAAACCAAACCAAGAGAGGAGGATTAAAAGGATTTTTGTGAATGTGAACAGTGGCACAAATGGTCGCTGTTCTTACGTTGGTCTCCTTCCTCCTCCTCCTAGCCGTCCCCTCCCGCCCCGCCGCCGCCGAGGAGGCGGCGGTGGAGGGGAAGGGGCTGACGTCGGACGTGTCTGCCCTCCTCCAATTAAAAGACTCTTTCACGAACGCCGGGGGTCTCTCATCGTGGTCGGACAACGGCGGCCCCCCATGCAAGTGGACCTCCGTCTTCTGCACCAACAATGTCGTCAGCGGACTCAACCTCGCCAGCCTCGGTCTCTCTGGCGAAATCGACTTAGACGCTCTTGCTTCCTTGAAGGGACTCCGCTCCATCAACCTCAACAACAACTCCTTCACGGGGCCCCTTCCCACCGGCATCTCCCGTCTCGGCGCCATTAAGTCCCTCTACCTCTCCGGCAACAAGTTCTCCGGCTCCATCCCCTCGGACCTCTTCGCCTCCTTGCGCCACCTTAAGAAGCTCTGGCTAGACCACAACAACTTCTCCGGCCCCGTCCCATCGTCCTTGGCCAGTCTCGCCTATCTCATGGAGCTCCGCATCGACGACAACGCCTTCGAGGGTGCCATCCCCGAGTTCTCCTCCAAAGCTCTTAAGAGCTTCAACGCAGCGAACAACAAACTCTCTGGCCCCATCCCCGCCTCCCTCGCCCACTTCGACGCCGCGGCCTTTCAAGGCAATTCTGGCCTCTGCGGTGACCCGCTCAGCTCCACCCCATGCAGCAGCACCCCGTCGTCGGAAAAGGAATCCGAGTCTGGCAAGACGGTTGTCATTTCGATCGCTGTTGCACTGCTGGTCTTCGGGCTGGTCGCCGCATTCCTGATCAGTCGCCAGCGGCAGCGGGACAGGGAGTTCGACAAGCTCGGCGTCGTTACCGAGGCCGACGCCATGGAGGCGGCGGCCGAGGCCGGCTCGACGTCCAGCCGCAAGCCGAAGTCGGTCGGATCCAGTCACAACGGGCCCGGGTCGAGCCGGTCCGGTTCAGCAGGCGGCCCCGCAGGCGCGGGGGAGCTGGTGATGGTCAACGAGGAGAGGGGCGGCTTCGGCCTCGCCGATTTAATGAAGGCCTCCGCCGAGGTTCTCGGCAACGGCAGTCTCGGGTCCGCCTACAAGGCAGTCATGGCCAGCGGCCTCGCCGTCGCCGTTAAGCGCATGCGAGAAATGAATCGTGTCGGGAAAGACGGTTTCTACGAACGGATGCGGCGGCTCGGAAGACTCCGTCACCCCAACGTCCTGACGCCGTTAGGCTTCCATTACCGAAAAGAGGAGAAGCTCATCGTCTCTGAGTACATACAGAGGGGCAGCCTTCTATATGTCCTCCACGGTATGCAGTACGAGTCGCAATCTAATTTGATGAACATGCTGTTCGATGTTTTATTGAATAGTTTTTCGTTATTTTACAAGGGGATCGCGGGGTGGATCGCATGGCGTTGGATTGGCCAACGAGGCTAAAGATCATACGAGGAATCGCGCGAGGACTGGCGTACCTCCACGCCGAACTGGCGGCGCTCGACGTGCCCCATGGGAATCTCAAGTCCGGAAACGTCCTCCTCGGCCCCGACTTCGAGCCGATGCTCGTCGACTATGGTTTCGTTGGCTTGGTCAATCAGACGCGGGCTTCTCAGGTCATGTTCGCGTACAAGTCCCCAGAGACCCAGCAGTACCGCCAAGTGTCCCCGAAATCCGACGTGTATTGTCTTGGGGTGGTGATACTGGAGGTTCTCACCGGGAAATTCCCGTCGCACTACTTGAACAACACGAAGGGCGGGGTGGACGTGGTGCAGTGGACGGCGTCGGCTATCGGCGAGAACCGCGAGGCCAGCTTGCTGGACCCAGCGATCGCGGCGGGGAACAAGGCCTCGGAGCCGGAGATGGTCCGGCTTCTGCAGCTCAGCGCGGCGTGCACCGTCGTGGACCCGGACGAGCGACCCGATGTGGAGGAAGTGTTCCGGTTAATCGAGGAGATAGCCGCCGGAGGCAGGGGGGCGCCGGCGAACGACGAGGCGGGCTGCTCGTGCCGCTAACTTCGCTGAGCGGCGGGTACGCCGACAATACGCTGGGCCAGCAGGCGCCTGTGCCTGAGGGCGTGGGGAGGTCGGGGAGCACCGGCGAGCAGTCGGACCGGCGATAACTTCACCTCTCGCGCTTCGTGGGCAATCAAGGTGCTGAAATGACGAGAATAGCCTTAACCCTTCGAGAGGATGAAGCCGTGGAAGAAGCATTTTTGCCCGGGCTGCCATCGGGTGGCGAGTGGTGTGGAGGGTGGGATTGTAATTATATAAAACATGGGGAATTTATTGGTCATTCTATTCTGGTTGCCGATGATATGGTTTCATTCATCAATGGACCCCGGATTTTATTGCAGTGCTCATCCGGGCATCAACTGGTGGGTCCCATGTTTAAGAGTGCGGGCTGGGTGCGATTATTTGCTAGTCTTTTTGCCGTTCGTACTACTTGGATATGTCTGTAAATTATTATTTTTTTAAATTACAAAATAGATTTAAAACCTTGGAGCAGTAACTCCCTTGGCATCAACCACTCGCATTTACGCCAAATTCAGAGAAAAAAAGCTTTAATTTGCAACATATATAGTTGACTGTAATATTAATTTGCCTGATTGTTTGTTGTTTAATTACACTTCATGCTCAGAATTCTTGAACTTTGGGAGATGAAAATAAAGATAATCCAAGGTATCTGACTTATTCCATAACATTACTATAGCAGAGAGTCATCATCAATAATAATCTCTTATATATATTTTATAATTTGATAGCTTTACAAACTCCAAATCATGCAGCCGACAACTTATTCGTTAGAAATTAATGAGACTTTAAATGGAATTACCGCAACATGTAGTGTTTTGCCCAATCAATTCGGAGTAAAAAATGCAGCTCCTGGACTTAGGGGATGCACAAACTCATCAAAGTTGGCTTTAACATGACCCGAGTGTGGGGTTTGCCAAGAGATTAAAGTTGATAAATTAGTTTCCCTAACTGCTAAGAAGAAATTCCTCTCCCTTCCATAAATTATACAAGATGTATATCAACAATGATTGGATGAAAGCCATACTATTGGACTTAGGCCTCATAAGAAGGAATTTCTTAGCATGATGGATGGATAGAATGTGCTTAATATATTCATCTGTTAAAAGATCTCAAACAGTTTTTGAACTTTTACAATAAAATAAAATATGGTCCAAAGTTTCACTGTGTTGATTACACCTTGTGTACTGTGATTGAATAAATAGAATTCTAAAGGATAAAAAAGCATTAGTTGGTAGGCCTTCATAGAGTATACTTCTAAATAAAATGTAGAGGTTAAAGTTGAGCTTTGATTTTTCAAACGTTTGATAACCATGCCCTGTTTAAAGTTGATTCCTATAGACCTTTCGAACTTTCACCCTAGTTTTGTAGTTTTCTCCAACATAATCTATCTTTATGGTTCGTCTAGTTGGAATGATAATTATCTCATACAAAGTTCTTCTATGGAAAAAAAGAACGATTAACATATTCTGATTTCAATTTCCATTAGCATTAAATAACCTATCAATTGTAAAAAAAGAAAAATCACTACCATAGAATTAAAAATCAATAGCCCATTGTGTAGAGGAACGGTCGAAATCCATGAGTAGCCATTTTCAATGGACTATATAAAACCCCATGACATAAGAGAAGAAACCTGGTGCCATTCTTTTCAAATGCCAGTTGCATACGCTAAGGAATCATGCTCAACCCAACTTCACTGAAAATGATAATTTTCCATACAAAATCTTTTAAAGTAAGCACTCATGGTAAAGCTACTGATTAGCAAAGAGCAATAATCTGATCCAATCCTAAGTAGGTATTTGACTCTTGTATATAGAAACATAGGTATCCAAGTTTCATTCGGTAATGCCCAATCAAGATGTTTCCAGATATCAGCCCTGCCTTCTTTGCTATATAATATCAAGTCAATTGCAATCTTGAAAGTCCAATACTGGCACAGCCTATTTAAATTCTCCGCAATCCATGCCTTTTCAGTTCAGTCAAAGGTTTATAGAAAGTTTTTCTTAATTAGTCGGCATGGTAGTGACTAGCACAGTAAAAATGGCTTCAGAAAGTTTTTCTAAAATTTTTTTCTGAGTTAGCCAGCATGGTAGTCAGCTAATGCCCTATTAGCAAGCATGATAGCCGGCTAATGTTGGTTTTCCAAAAAAAAATTCTAAGCTAGTTGGCATGGTAGCCGACTAACCCAATGACAAGCACTGTAACAACTAGTTTTTGACACGATTCAAGCTTCGTATCTCTTACTCCAACCATCCCCAATGGTTCAAAACAATTAGTTAACATTCTAATCATTCAGAAGATCATAAATATAAGTTCAAATGGAAAATTTGGAGAGAGTCTGAGAAGGATCAAGTGAAAAATATTTGAGAAAAATACAGTCTTCACTGTTTCAAACCAGCTGACTTTCAAGGAAGTAAAAGGTATTCAAGGCTCCACTAAATATTTAAGGAGGCTTCTTTAAGTGCTCAAAGCTCCAGCATTTAAGAAGGAGAAGCCCACTCAAGAGATGACCTTCAAAAATTGTAAAATACTTTCATAGAGGAGCTGTTTTATTCTGAAACCTACACCATTGTTATCTTGTTGGAGTTTCAATGTGGTTGAAATTTGTGTTGGATATGCCAAACCCTTAATTGATGATTTGTAAGGCTCCCTTGTGCCTGGTAAACAAGAAGTTAACTGGGTTAGCTAGGATTTTAATTATTTGGATAACGATTAGTAGAGCAAATTCCTAAGAGGTCCTTGGTGAGTGAACGTAGGTGCAAGAATTGGCATTATCGAACCACTATAATCCTTATATTTGTATGTAATTGGCTTGCTGTGCATTATTACTCTTCATCTCAGTTCACTTCACTTAATATTTCTAAACTTAGTTTTTAAAATAGCACATGCTTATTGATTTTTAATTTTTCAAAAAGAATCCAATTCACTCTCCTCTTGGGTTGTTTAGCTGAGCAACATTAATTACTGCTCCCCCCTGTTTATGCTTTTAAAAACTGCAAAAGAGAAAGATGCACTCAACATTGAGTGCTGATGATAAATGAGTGATCAATACAAGTAATTATGAAAATATTTAGCATTTGAATATCTTTCTTTAACCCATTTCCTGTTGCTTGCTCTTGTTACAAGGCTTCTTCCTGCGTAATTGTTTGATGAATACATGTGATCACTATACCGACTGGATTCAATTTCCAAACAGACTTGGAAAAGAGGATTAGTAGATCATGTTTGGCTGGTTTTGAATACCATTTCCTTTGTCCTCTGTCTTTAGGATGCCTCCCTCCCTTACTTCATTTCGCTGTTACGGTGTCTTGATTTTTCTTATCAATTCTTTAAGCTGCTTTAAATTGACCTGGATCGTGCAAGAGGCTGCAAACCTATACTTAAATGTGATGCATTTTCAAAGCTGGATGTCTGCAAGTAATTATGCGGTTTGAATTTCTGCAGGCATTCTGACATTATAGTTCTTGTAATGGTACGTACTTCTTATAGAGTCCAGATGAAAAATCTTGTTACCAGTTGATAGGGAGGGATTAGTGCAACTTATGATTGTGGACTTGTTGAACGGGCGGTTAAGAGCCTGAAAAAATTCTTATTTACATATCACTTTGGTGTCTGAAATATATTTTGAACAAGAATATCTTGCTGTATGGCTAATTTAATCAAGTAATAAATAATTATGTTAGATACGGCTTAATTATAGTAGTACCGAACCGTATCAAATACAGCCCGTCTGATTTAAGCCAATCGGTACGATCGGGCTTCAACCATAGGTCGATACGGCCCGATGCCCATCACAAGAACACTACTATAATTGTACCAGTGGTCAATAACATGCACGGGCTTCAGCCGGCCGGAGATCTCATTTGTCGTTATTCAATTGTATTCATTTATTTATTTTTGATAGGAAAGAAGATGCGAGGGGACAAAGCGGCAAGCGCCATCTCGCACCGCCTAACTTCGCTGCATTTAAAAATCCAAATAAAACTTGCCCAGCTTTGAATCGTCAGCGTAATTTAATTCAGTTCACGTGAAGGTGTCATGTAAGTATATTTAAAACGACGCACAAAAAGAAGCAGCTGGCCTTTTCAAGAGAACTGAATATATATATATATAGTGACTTAAGATATGATGAGAATGCCAAGATCTCATTTTTTTTTATCATCTACACCAATTTAGCTCGATGCTCAATGGAGCCTTAATATAATTTGGCAATACTACAACAGGTTTCAAGTAACATTTATTTGTATAAATACTTATAACATCAAGGAGATGCACATTGAAATATAACTTGATCAGCAATTTAAACTTAGACAAAACTTAGATCAATTTCTTAGGTAGTTGCCATATAGTTTTCCACTTGAGAAGTGACGAATGTATCTACTTATTACTTTTTAAAATGATGATGAAATTGCCACTTATTAAGCAAAAAATCATATGATCAATACCTAAAAAACCGTTTTAGAAATTGTTGCCGCCGGGATCCGTCCTCCGACTCGGGCGCGGTCGATCCTCGGGAAGCGGGGTGCGGCGGACCTGCAAAACAGGAAGCCCTGCACACGGAAGGACACCGGGGGTGGTCCTCCGCGGAAGGCCCTCCGACGCTCAAGTCAGCGAGGGTGGAATCGGCGATCAACCAGACAAATGAGGAGGTGGATCTCTCCGGGAGACCTCTCCAGGGGGGCGATCAATCGGAGGCTCCGGTAAGAACAGAGCACCGACGAGCTGCCGGGAGAGAGAGAGGTAACCCTGGAGCTCTTCGTGTGTCGAGGGTTGCGTACCTGAAGTGATCTGCCAAACTGGTGTTTATAGACTGTCACCTGGGAACTTGAGCGTCTTCTGGAAGGTACTGAGGTTGTTAAGATTCGAGGGTAGACAGAATCAGGCCGTTGTGGGGCCGTTAGAATCCACGCCTTGTCCGTTAAGGGATCGACGGCTGGGAGAGCTCCTCGATGTCTTGGGATCTGGGTGAGTAGACCTGGGGCGGTTATAGTAGGTCTTAGGCCACGTCTCATATGATCCCCTGCTCAGGGTGCTGCTCGGGTAGACTTGAACTCTCCTGCGCCAGGTTCCGCGGAGGTGGACGTCGGGGCGTGGATTGCAAGGTAGCAGCGGGCTATGGAAGCCCGGGGGAGACCGAGCTACGGAAGCCCGGAGGAGGCCGAGCTACGGAAGCCCGAGGGAGGCCGAGCTACGGAAGCCCGGGGGAGGCCGAGCTACGGAAGCCCGGAAGAGCCGAGCTACGGAAGCCCGGAAGAGGCCGAGCTACGGAAGCCCGGGGGAGGCCGAGCTACGGAAGCCCGGAAGAGGCCGAGCTACGGAAGCCCGGAAGAGGCCGAGCTACGGAAGCCCGGAAGAGGCCGAGCTACGGAAGCCCGGGGGAGGCCGAGCTACGGAAGCCCGGGGGAGGCCGAGCTACGGAAGCCCGGAAGAGGCCGAGCTACGGAAGCCCGGAAGAGGCCGAGCTACGGAAGCCCGGAAGAGGCCGAGCTACGGAAGCCCGGGGGAGGCCGAGCTACGGAAGCCCGGAAGAGGCCGAGCTACGGAAGCCCGGAAGAGGCCGAGCTACGGAAGCCCGGAAGAGGCCGAGCTACGGAAGCCCGGAAGAGGCCGAGCTACGGAAGCCCGGAAGAGGTCGAGCTATGGAAGCCCGGGGGAGGCCGAGCTACGGAAGCCCGGAAGAGGGGGTCAGCCTTAGTCGTCTGCACGAATATCAATGCAATGACGATTTTACCCCCCAACAGAAATAATATAATCTAACTTATAACTTACACTTATATTGATAGGTTTTCTAATGTGGCCATTGGACATGGATATGCTGTAAAGACTCATGAGCTTTATCTGATTCAAAAATTAAACTTAATCTAAATTTGGGTTAGACTCAAATCCAGTTTTCTTCTTTCTTTTTTTTTTTTAACTAACCCAACCTATCGATTCAACTCATAAACTTCTATTATATAAATATATTTTCTTTCTCTCCAATTATTTTATTATTAAGTGAATTCTTATTTAAACTAATTCTCTTTTTAGTATGAATAGCTAAATATTTTTTTATCTATTTTTTGAATTATATTTAAATATTTAAACTTTATTATTTACTTAGTATATTCTTATTTATAGCGTCTTTAAATATATCGATAAATATTTTAAAAAATATAATTTATAAACCTAAAGACAATCATTTACTTAAATAAAACTAAGCATTTTTGAATAAAAATTTAAGTTTAAATTCATTCTTTTTGTTGAGAGGTAAAATCGCTGTGTGTTAAAAATCGTGCACATGGCTAAGGCTAACCCTGATTCCTATCCGCTATGCGACACTCGCCCGAGATAAGTCAGTCTCGGTAAGTTGGGGCGCCTTAGCCCCTCGCCGAACCAAGAACTCCCAAGGCGTGGATCATCTCTCGACCCCAGCCGAGCTATATCGTCTCTCGGTTCCAGCCGAGCTATACTGTCTCTCGACCCCAGTCGAGCTATACCATCTCTTGGCCCCAGCCGAGCTATGTCTTCTCTCGGCCCCAGCCGAGCTATATCGTCTCTCGGCCCCAGCCGAGCTATGCTTCTCTCGGTCCCAGTCGAGCTATGTCTTCTCTCGGCCCCAGCTGAGCTATATCGTCTCTCGGTTCCAGACGAGCTATATCGTCTCTCGACCTCAGACGAGCTATGTCTTCTCTCGGCCCCAGCCGATCTATGTCTTCTCTCGGCCCAGCTGAGCTATGTCATCTTTCGGTCCCTCTAGCCAATCTCTCCCATCGCTCGGCCTAGCCCGAGCGATATCTATGCCTCTGCGGAATTCGACGCGGGAGAACCCAAATTCATGAGATTCCAAACGGAAATCATATCCGGGAGTGGCCTAGGACCCGTGAGAGTGGCCTAAAGCCCTGGAGCCTATGTCCTCGTCAAATCTCGAGACATCAATAAGCTCTCCTAGCTGTCGATCTCTAACCAACAAGATACGAATCCTACTAACCTCATAATAAATTGGATTCAGATCCTAACAACTTTCAGACCCACGACGCCTCAGAAAATCAGGTGATCCTCTATAAATAGAGTCCTCTGTCGACTCCTCAGGTACGCGCGCGCACTTGCTCACTAGAACCCTCTCTCCTTTTGCCCAATCTTCTGCCATTAGCGCTCTGCTCTGAGCCCTGGAGGGACTCTTCAGCGAGAGCCTTCTCTCCATTTTTGTTGATCGCTGATCTCCACTGACTTGAGCATCGGAGGGTCTTCTGCAGAGGGGCACCTCCAATGCCTCTCGCGTGAGGACTATTTTGCAGGTCCACCCAAGCGGAGAGCCCATGCTGCAGCCCGATCGCACCCGAGTCGGAGGACAGATTTCGGCAGCAATAAATTGGCGCTAGAGGAAGGGCCCTTAGGTCCCATAAACTTGTGATCCAGGAGATAAGGATCTCGATCTGAAAGAGAACTCCTCCCATGGCCAACCGAAGAAAGGCTACCTCTGAAGCCCAAGATTAGGTCGCCTCCCAAAGGCCTGATCCGGCGAGCAGTGTTGCGCCGCCACCACCGCCAGTTGAGACTCCATCGCCATGGCGGCCCCGGTGACCCAGGACCAGTTCGCCTCGCTGGTCCAGCAAGTTCAGGCTCTGGCCCACCTGATTCAGGGGCGCTCTGAAGCTCCCCATTCGGCTGCTCCTGCCCCTCACCCCCCTGAGAAGGATGCGGCCCCCGGTCATCCAGCGGCCTCTTCTTCTGGTCTGCATGGGGTCGCAGACCCCCCTCGCCGTCCCAGAGAAGCTGAGCTAGCTCCCCAAGGAGCCTGCATCAGAGATCTCCCTAAATCTCGATGGGCTCGATCCCTCTCCCCGGATCGACCAGCTCGTGGATGCCACCTTCGGTCATCAGATGCTGACCTTCATGGATGCCTATTCAGGCTACAATCATATTCGGATGGCACCCGAGGATGAAGAAAAGACTGCCTTTATAACCGATCGAGGTATCTACTGTTACCGTGTCATGCCCTTTAGTCTGAAAAATGCAGGCGTCACTTACTAAAGGCTAGTAAACAAAGTCTTCAAGGAGCAGATCGGTCGGAATATGGAGGTATATGTCGATGACATGCTGGTCAAAAGCAAGGAAGCATCCCAGCATATTGGGGATCTTTCTGAAAGCTTTGCGATACTCCGAAGGTATCAGATGAAGCTCAATCCAACGAAGTGTGCCTTCGGTGTCACCTCGGGGAAGTTTCTGGGCTTCATGGTTTCTCAGCGAGGCATCAAAGCCAACCCTCTGAAGATTCAAGCCCTCCGGCAAATGGCGCCCCCAACATCTATCAAAGAAGTCCAGCGCCTGACGGGAAGGATTGTGGCCCTCAACCGCTTTGTGGCTCGGTCGGCCGAG
Organism: Calamus simplicifolius; assembly: GCA_900491605.1. Lineage (NCBI taxonomy): Eukaryota > Viridiplantae > Streptophyta > Magnoliopsida > Arecales > Arecaceae > Calamus > Calamus simplicifolius. Next base: position 741,790 of record UESW01003888.1, on the reverse strand, counting down.
AGGAGCCTCCCTTTCTTCAAAGCTCTTCGATATGCCAAGAATTTTCAATGGACTCCCGAGTGCCAAAAGTCATTCGAGGACCTTAAGAGATATCTTGGCTCGCCACCCCTCCTCGGCAGCCCCAATCTGGGAGAAATGCTATTTCTGTACCTGGCAGTCTCTGAAAGCGCAATTGGCTCGGTTTTGATCAGAGAAGAGAAGAAGACCCAAAGGTCGATCTATTATATCAGCAAACTTCTACGGGACGCTGAGACAAGGTACACCCGAATCGAGAAGCTGGTCTTGGCCCTGATAATATCGGTTTGGAGATTACGACCGTATTTCTAAGCACATTCTGTGACGATCCTCACCGATCAGCCCATCAAAGCGGTGGTCCATCGCCCGGACACATCGGCAAGAATGGCTAAGTGGGCCATTGAGTTAAGCGATCATGATATCCGTTATCAACCTCGTTCGGCCATCAAAGCCCAGGTTCTAGCTGATTTCCTCGAGTGCGCCATCCCGGAAGATGGCTCCACTCCGGACCCCTACGAACATCCAAGATCTAACACCCTGTGGCTCCTCCACATCGATGGATCCTCCAATGCCAATGGCTATGGTGCTGGTTTGATCCTCACCAGCCCTGAGGGGATGACCTTTGAGTATGGCATTTGATTCTCTTTCCCAGCCTCCAACAACGAAGCCGAGTATGAGGCCCTGCTCGCTGGACTCTGAATCGCCCGTGATCTGAAAGTTAAGAGGCTGAATGCCTTTACCGACTCTCAGTTGGTGGCCGGTCACGTGCGGGGCAAATTCGAGGCCCAGGAGTCTAACATGATTCGGTATCTCCAGCAGGTGCGGGACTTGCTTTCTCACTTCTCTAAATTTGAAGTTATCCAGATCCCCAGATCCGAAAATGCTCATGCCGATCTGTTATCCCGACTTGTGACTGCGGAGTCGATGAGTTCCGAGCAAAAGTTTCCCCTGGAAATCCTGGAGAAACCTAGCATCGCGGAGGCAGACCGAGTGATGCAGATTGAGGTCGAGCCATCCTGGTTTGACCCAATAGTAAAGTATCTTAAGGAAGGGTCACTCCCAGCCGACCGCAAGGAAGCAAGGAAGCTAAGATTGCAAGCTACCCACTATGTGCTGATTGATGATCAGCTGTATAAGCGGTCCTTTTCCATGCCGCTGCTCAAATGCCTTCGCCCGTCCGAAGCTAATTATGCTCTTCGGGAAGTACATGAAGGAATCTGCGGCAACCACCTGGGGAGTCGATCTCTATGCCATAAGGTACTGTGCCAGGGATATAACTGGCCTACTATGCAAAAGGATGCCGATGATCTCGTTCAAGCCTGTGACCCATGTCAGAGGCACTCCAGTATCCAGAGGCTCCCCTCCGCTAGTTTGGTCCCTATTTCCTCCGCTTGGCCTTTTGCTAAGTGGGGGATGGACATTCTTGGCCCTTTTCCCCTCACCACTGGACAGAGAAAATTTCTATTTGTCGCCATCGACTACTTTACCAAGTGGGTCGAAGCCGAGGTAGTAGCCCAGATAACCGAAGTTCAGGTCAGGGACTTCATGTGGAGATCCATCATTTGTCGCTTTGGCCTCCCGCATACCATCACCACCGACAACGGCAAGCAATTTGATAATCCCAAGTTCCGGGAGTTCTGCGAGGATCATGACATCAGTCATCACCTCACCTCAGTAGGGCATCCACAAGCCAACGGAGAAGCCGAGGTAACAAACCGGACCCTGCTTCAAGGGATTAAGGCTCGGCTTGCCAGAGCCCGAGGCAGATGGGAGGATGTTGACCCAATTATTAATTTTAATGATAAACAAAACTATTTGAGTATAACTCATGAAATTACTAATGATTTTGATTAAATGTTTCAGTTTATAACTTGTTTAAATGATCAAAATCTCGAGAGAAATCAAGTTTGGAGCTCAATTCCAATGTTAAAGTAAGATTGCAGACATTAGAGCCGACACCTAGAATAACAGAGTCGACTCCAAAAAATGGCACAGACTAGAGTCGACACCTGGAACCTGTAGAGTCGACTCCAATAGAAAAATAGAAAGATAGTTTTTTGGGTCTCAAATTAGAGTCGATCCCAGAAAAGTTAGAGTCGACTCCAAAAGAAAAATGTGTCGACTCCAGAAAAGTTAGAGCAGACTCCAAATCGGGCTGTTTGGGGATTTCAAGTTAGAGTTGACCCCAGGAAAGTCAGAGCCAACTCTAGATTATCAGAATCGACTTTCAAATATGTCAGAACATCTCTAAACCTACTTTTTACTTTAAATCTCAACGACTATTACCTTATTTGTTCCTAATTTTTCTTCCACTTTGATTCTAATGGATAGTTTTCATCTATTCTTAGTATTGGAAGGATCTATAAAAGGATGATGAATATGACCGTTTAAAAAGAGAAAAACAAGAGAAAAATAAGAAAAATAGAGAAGAAAAAGAAGAGAAAAATCCGAGAGAAAATCAGAGGGAAAATCAAAGGAAAAATCGTATTGATTCCCTGAAAGAAAAGAGAGAAATTCCAAATCTTCACACTTTCATTTTGAGGAGATTTCCAAGTTTGAAGAAGCAAACGAGCAAGCCCTAGTTCCTGTTCTTCAACTATTCTTCCGAGCTTCAAGAGAATACTCAAGGAAGATCCATTCAAAAGCAAGAAAGAGGAGAAGAATCAAGCCATAGAAATCTGCAAATCAGGCTTTATTTCTATCTCTTTGTTTGATTAGTTAACTTGTCTTATTTGCTCATTTAAGGAGCAGTTATTGTATCAAACATTCTTATTCTTGTTGTGAACTGAGTCAATCAGGTGATTGAATCAGTTGAGGCAGTTTTCCTTGTGCAAGCAGTTGCTTGTGTGTAAGGTTTTGTGCTGGTGAACCTTGGAAACCAGCTGGGTTCGTTGTGCACTCGGAAAAACAACAAGTTTGAGTTGTGATCTTGTAAAACAACTCTGCTGTAATCAAGGTTGATTATAGTGTGGACCCAAGAGGTACTTGGGAGTGGACGTAGGTGTAGGTACACCGAACCACTATAAAATTTCAATGTTTGTCGTGCTTGTCTCTTTGTCTCTTCATCTTCTCCTTGCATATTGTGTCTTAACTATTGCATATCTGTGATTTATTTTAAGTTGGGGGTTTTACTTCAAAAGTGTTTAAAGTTTTAAAAGACCCAATTCACCCCCCTCTTGGGTTGCTATCTGGGACAACAATTGGTATCATAGCTAGTGCTCATTCTTCCTTGATCTAACAATCAAGAGTTAAAGATCCAAATGGCAGCTCAAGTTGGCTCAACCTTTTCTGAAGGACAATCTACAAATCGTCCTCCTTTATTTAATGTTTCTAATTATTCTTATTGGAAAGCTAGAATAAAAATCTTTATTCAAGCACTTGACTATGATCTATGGAGTATTATAGTCAATGGACCTCACACACCCACTACAAGACTTAATGGCATAGAAATTCCTAAACCGGAAACGGAATGGGATGAACATGATAAGAAATTGGCACAACTAAATGCCAAGGCTATGAATATTTTGTACTGTTCTTTAGATGCAAATGAATTTAATCGTATATCTGTTTGCATGTCTGCTAAAGAAATTTGGGATAAATTAGAGGTTACCCATGAGGGAACCAATCAGGTAAAGGAATCCAAGATTAACATGCTTGTTCATAAATATGAATTGTTCAAAATGGATGCATGTGAATCTATTTCTGATATGTTTACAAGATTTACGGACAGTGTTAATGGTTTAAAAAGTCTTGGTAAATCTTATGATAACTCTGATCTTGTGAGAAAGGTGTTACGTTCTTTGCCTAGGACATGAGAAGCTAAAGTCACTGCAATACAAGAGGCAAAAGATCTGAGCACTTTACCACTAGAAGAACTTTTGGGATCCTTGATGACTCATGAGCTTCAAGTCAAGTAACATGTTAATGAGGATGAGTTAAAGAAGAAAAGGACTATGACTCTCAAAATTTCAGAATGTAAGGAAGAATCTGATGAATCTGAAGATGACAGTGATGATGAGGACATGGCACTCATCACAAGGAAATTCAAGAGATTCATGAAGAAGAAGAAATTTGAAAAGAAAAAACCTTTGTTAGGAAAGATGAGGACAAAGAAAAAGAAAAGGAAATAATTTTCTTTGAATGCAATAAACCGGGACATTTCAAATCTGAATGTCCTCAACTCAAAAAGGCCCCCCGGAGATTCAAAAAGAAGGCTATGATGGCTACCTGGAGTGATTCGGAAAGCTCAAGTTCCGAAGAAGATGAAAAAAAAGAAATAGTCAATCTTTGCTTCATGGCGGACAATGATGAGGTGAGTCCAAGTTTCCTAGATGATTTTACATTTGAAGAATTGCATAGTGCTTTTTATGAATTAATTGATGATTATGCAAATCTGAGCTCAAAAAATAAAGATTTGAAGAATCAAATGCAAAATCTAGAAAAGCATATTGTAGAAAATAAATTTCTAAAGAAAGAAAATGAAAATTTAAAAATGAAGTTGATAGGCTTAAACCCATTGTTGACAATTTACTTAAGCTCTATCAAACTAAATATGATTTTGGATAATCAAAAGGCTATTTTGATAAAGCCAAATTAGGATATAATTCACTTAAAAAGCAAAAATCTTTGAAAAATATTTTTGTACATGTTGAAAAATCATCAAATATTACTTGTTTTAAATGTAAAACAAAGGACATAAATCGTATATGTGTAAAACTCCATATGATAAAAGAAAGATGATTTGGGTTCCTAAAGGAACAGTATTTATTGTTTCTAACCATGAAGGATCCAAGAAAGCTTGGGTACCTAAAATTAAGAGATGAATATTTTGCAGGAGTGTCTTGCATCCATTGGACTGAAAAGAAAATGGTATCTTGATAGTGGTTGCTAAGACATATGACGGGTGACAAAGATCAATTCATCACCTTTGAGACGAAAAAGGTGGAGTAGTTACTTTTGGTGATAATGGTCAAGGCCATATCATGGGCATTGGTAAGATTCAAATTACTCATCTATCTATGTTGATAATGTATTATATGTTAATGGATTAAAGCATAACTTGATTAGTATTAGCCAGCTGTGTGATAAAGGTTTCAAAGTTTCTTTTGAAGCTTCTATTTGCACTGTCACTAATCCCATTGATAGTAGCATTATTCTTGTTGGAAAACGTTATGGCAATGTATACTTAATTGATTTGAATAACCTATCCTCAAGTAATCATTGCTTAGTTGCTGATAATACTAAGATGAATGAGATTGGATGGCTATGGCATCGTAGACTAGGTCATGCTAGCACACACTTAATTTCAAAATTGCTGAAAATGGATTTAGTTAAAGGTATTCATAGCTTAGATTTTGAAAATAATCGAATCTGTGATGCATGTCAATTTGGTAAACAAACAAGAAGTTCTTTCAAATCTAAGAATGTTGTTTCAACTACTAGGCCCCGAGAGCTACTGCACATGGACCTCTTTGGACCTACTAGAACCACTAATCTAGGAGGAAAGAAGTATGGTCTTATAATAGTAGATGATTACTCTAGATTTACTTGGGTAATGTTTTTGGCTCATAAAGATGAGACTTTCTCAATATTCCTGAAATTTTTCAAGAAATCATAAATGAGAAAAACACTACCATAGTGTCTCTGAGAAGTGACACGGAACTGAATTTGAAAATCACTTATTTGAAAAATTCTGTTTTGAAAAAGGCATACATCATAATTTTTCTGCACCTAGAACACCTCAACAAAATGGAGTTGTAGAGAGAAAAAATAGGACTCTAGAAGATATGGCCCGTACCATGCTATATGAAAGCAAACTCCCTAAATACTTTTGGGCGGAAGCTATTAACACAGCATGTTACATTCTAAATAGAGCCCTAATCAGACCTATCCTTAAGAAAACACCCTANAGCCCTAATTAGACCTATCCTTAAGAAAATACCCTATGAACTATGGCATGATAGGAAACCCAATTTAGGCTACTTTCATGCATTTGGTTGTAGATGCTTCATCCATAGCAATGGTAAAGATAATCTTGAAAAGTTTGATGCTAAATCTGATGAAGGCATTTTCTTAGGATATTCAACCTCTAGTAAAGCCTATAGAGTATTCAATTAGAAGAGTCTAGTTGCAGAAGAATCCATTCATGTAGTCTTTGATGAGTCTTTAGCATCAAGTTTGGGAAAGATTGATGATGATGATGAAACAAGTTTACTTGAAAGATGTATTGAAAAATTAAATGTATCTTCAGATCATGAACAAGAAGCAAAAGATGAGGATTTACCTTTGGCCGATGTTATTGATACTGCTCTGTTGACCCCAGATTGATTTTGATGATTACAAAATAAATTAAGCAATTCTAAGATTGATACAGGGAAGTTCGGTCGCCTTGCAAGTAAGTATCTTCATGCAAAATCGACTGGTAAGAAAGTACTTCATTTAATTTGCTTTGAATATGATTATTAGCCTTGGAGTTAACTGGTTAGCTAGCTTGTTATTCTATTTAGCTAACTGGCATGACTTTCAGCTAGCTGGGAAATTTTCACAGTGTTTGGCCGAACGTCCTTCTTTTTTAGCTAGCTGGTGAGTTAGTTTGTTAGCTAGCTGGAGCTCTTTCAGCTAACTAAGAAACTTGTCTCAGGTGCCTGGCCGAATGTCCTTTTCTTTTAGTTAACTGGTTAGCTATCTATGGAGCTAGCTGGGAAACCTTTTAGCTAGCTGGCGTTTGCTTAGTTAACTGGTTAGCTATCTATGGAGCTAGCTGGGAAACCTTTTAGCTAGCTGGCGTTTGCTTAGTTAACTGTTTAGCTATCTATGGAGCTAGCTGGGAAACCTTTTAGCTAGCTGACGTTTCATTCAGTTAACTATTCAGCTAACTAACTGTTTTATTTTTCTCCTGCAGCCGAGAGGGATTCAAATTCAGTTAGCTGGAGAGCTAACTATGGATGCATGAAACTTTTTCCCTGCCATTGCTTTTTCCTAAGAGTTAACTAAAGAGCTAACTGACCTTTCCTTAGTTAGCTACCTAGTTAACTAAGATTCAGCTTTTTACCCTGCTGGCCGTTGCTTTTTGTTGTGAGTTAGCTGGAGAGCTAACTAGCAACCCTCTAGCTGACTGAAGAGTTACCTGTGGACGTCTTATTTGTCTTTGGTCTCTCTGGTTAGCTAACTGATTAGCTAGCTGGGGTTTGTTGCTTTACTCTTGGACGATGGCATTCATATCCTCAGCTACCTGGAGCTTCTTTTTCTAATCCACCGCCGCCTAAGCCTTTATGAGAGCTCTTTCTTCTCTCTCTCTCTTTCTCTATTGCTATTTCAAGCTATATTTAACTTTTGATTTTTAAAATTTTACAGTGCTCATCCTTCCTCAAATGGAGATCTGCATTCAATGCTTAAGGGAAACATGTTTAACGGTTATATTTTCTTCCTGTTATTATTTCCATTTATTTCCTATGTATCTAACGGATATTTTCTTGTTAGATGGTTATAAATAGCTTGGATTAGAAGCACACCTTGACGATTTTTGAAAAAGAAATTTTAAAGAGAGAAAAATCCAAGAAAAGAGCCTTCATTGAATATTTGTTGAGTGGTTGCTGTGCATTTAAGTCCATTCCTTGCTCCGAAAGGTCGTCCGAATCATTGAAGCTTTTCAAGCATTCAAGACTTCAGCTGCTTCAACCTAGTTCATTTATTGCTGAGTTTATTGCTTCAAAAGTTGTAAAGTATTTTCTGAATATCTGCTCATTTTAGGAGCTTCTCCTTTACATATTGTAAAAGGGTTAGTGAACCATGGTTTGTTGTTGGCTTCCTTGTGCCATTTAAACAAGAGGACTAGCCTAGGTTTGGCTAGGGACTTTTGGCTTCCTTGTGCCGTGAAACAAGAGGACTAGCCTAGGTTTGGCTAGGGGTTTTTGGCTGCCTTGTGCCGTGAAATAAGAGGACTAGCCTAGGTTTGGCTAGGAAGTTTTTTTTTGGCTGCCTTGTGCCGTATAAACAAGAGGGCTAGCCTGGTTCGGCTAGAGGTTGTAATCGTTGTGATACGATTAGTGGAATTTCCAAAGGTTTTGGGGAGTGGATGTAGGTGCTGAGTTTGGCACCGAACCACAATAAACTTCGGTGTGTTTGTGATTGCTTGCTTTTTTGTTGATATTATTCTGTGCACCCCACTTCACCGCAGCAAAACAAAATTAGGGTTGAAAGCACATATATCTGCATAGCTATTAAATTATTTTTAAATAACCCAATTCACCCCCCTCTTGGGTTACTACATCTGGGCAACAAGTGGTATCAGAGCAGTGTGCTCTTGATTTCTATAGCTTTGATTAGCTTGGAGCCAAAGATCAATAGTAATCCCAATGAATTCCATGTTGATTGAGGGACAATCAACTAATAGACCACTTTTGTTCAATGGAACAAACTACCCATATTGGAAAGCATGAATAAAAATCTTCATTCAAGCACTAGATTATGATTTATGGGGAATCATAATTAATGGACCTCACACACCCACTATTATGATTAAAAATGTCAATATTACAAAACCTGAATCTGAATGGGATGAGCAAGATAAGAAATTAGCTCAATTAAATGCTAAGGCTATGAATGTTCTTTATTGCTCGCTTGATGCAAATGAGTTTAATCGCATATCTACATGTATGTCTGCTAAGAAAATATGGGATAGACTTGAAGTCACCCATGAGGGTACAAATCAAGTCAAGGAATCCAAAATAAATATGCTTGTTCATAAGTATGAATTATTTAAGATGGATCCTGCTGAAAATATCACTGATATGTTTACTAGATTTACTGATATCATTAATGGTTTGAAAAGTTTGGGAAAATCTTATGCTAACAATGATCTAGTTAGAAAAATCTTAAGATCTTTACCTAGGACATGGGAAGCCAAAGTTACTGCAATTCAAGAAGCCAAGGACCTCAACACACTATCTCTTGAAGAACTAGTTGGTTCATTGATGACTCATGAGCTTCAGCAGCAATAACATTTTGATGAAGAACAATCCAAAAACAAGAGAATATTGGGACTAAAGAGTACAACCCTAAATGATGAGAATGAGAGCACCTCAAGTGAAAGTGATGAGGAAAATGATCTAGCTCTCATTACAAGGAAATTTGAGAAATTCATGAGAAACAAATTTAAAGGAAGAAAGAGAGCATTAATGAAAGGCGAGCCAAGCAATGAAAAAGAATATGAAGTAATTTGTCATGAATGCAACAAACCGGAACACTACAAGCCAGATTGTTCATATCTAAAGAAAGGTCTCAAGAAATTTAAAAAGAAGGCTATGATAGCTACATGGAGCGATAGTGATGTATCAAGCTCTGAAGAGGAAGAGAAGAATGAAGAAAAAAATCTTTGTCTTATGGCGAACAATGAAGAGGTAAACCCCAACTTGTTAGATGATTTTACATTTGATGAATTGCATGATGCATTTTATGAATTAATTGATGATTTCGCAAATCTCAGTTCAAAAAATAAAGATTTGAAAAATCAAGTTCAAAATCTTACTTTAGAAAAGGATAAACTATTAGAAGAAAATGAAGTTTTATTACAAGAAAACATGAATTTGAAAAATGAAGTAGATAGATTGAAACATATTGTAGATAAGTTTACTTTGAGCTCTACTAAACTTAACATGATTCTTGAAAATCAAAGAGTTGTTTTTAACAAAGCTGGCCTAGGATATAATCCTTTAAAAAGACAAAAATTTCTGAAAAATATTTATGTGCATGCTAATGATTCAACTAAAATTATATGCTTTAAATGTGGTAAATTAGGACACAAAGCATATATTTGTCACACACATAAAGTTAAACAAATATGGGTTCCAAAAGGAACCATTTTAGCTAACCCTAAAGGACCCAAGAAAGCTTGGGTACCTAGAAGCAAAACTTGATATTATGGATGCAGGTGTGTCTTGCAATCCATGGAGCAAAAAGAAAATGATACTTAGATAGCGGGTGCTTAAGACACTTGATGGATGATGAATCTCAATTCATCACTTTGAATGCAATTGATGGAGGAGTGGTTACCTTTGAAAGTAATGACCAAGGTAACATTATTGGCATTGATAAAATTGATATCACTCCCTCTACTTATGTTAATAATATCTTGCTTTTAAATGGATTGAATCATAACTTGTCTAGCATTAGTCAATTTTATGAAAAAGGTTTTAAAATTATTTGTTGAATCATCTCTTTGCATAATTACAAATCCTCTTGATGACAGCATGAAAGTCATTAGTCATAGGCATAGTAATGTTTATATTGTTAATGACCAGATTATTGAATGTCTAGTTGTCATGAATGCTAAAATTGATAAATCTAGTTATGACATCATAGACTTGCTTATGTCAGCATGGATTTGCTTCTAAATTATTCAAAAATGATTTGGTTTAAGGTTTGCCAAAATTAAGTTTCGAAAAAGATAAAATTTGTGATACATGCAAATTTTTAAAAAATTAACAAGAATTTCTTTTAAGTCTAAAAATATGATTTCGACTTCTAATATTTTAGAACTTTTGCATATGGATTCATGATTATTGATGATTTTCTCGATTTACATAAGTTTTATTCTTAGTTAGCAAAAATGAAGCATCTTCAGTTTTTCTAAAACTCCTTAGAAGAATTTCAAATGAAAAAGGTTTTCCTATTTTATCTATTAGAAGTGATCATAGAAAAGAATTTAAAAAAAAATTGGCACTTTGAAAAATCTTGTAATGAATATAGGACCTTATGTTCATATTATGTTTGATGAATCTAATGATCTTCCATTAAGGAAGAGAAAGGTTTTGAATGACACAGATGAAATTGAAAGTCAAGTCAAGAATCTCACCTTGGATCAAGGATACAAGCGATACATGAAGAAGAAATTCAACATGATGACCCCAAGATTTTGCTAAGTTCATGCAGGGGGAGTTCGAGATGAGCATAATGGGTAAAATCAATTATCGGACTTCAAATCAAGCAATCAAAGAAGAGGATCTTCATAAGCCAATCCTTGTACATCAAGAAAATTTTGAAGAAGTTTGGCATGAAGAAATCTAAAGTATCGGTACATTTGTCGAGTGATATGGGTTGCAGGCCCATGATCGGCAACTAGTGGTATCAGCTTGATCTATTTACTCCTTGCTTGATATGATTTTATTGTAAGACTTGAATTATTAAATGCCTACTTTATTAGTGGTATCATTTCTTGATCATATCTTATAATAAATTGCCTGTGCATGAAATGAAAAGGATTTGATAAAGGTGATGCATATTTTATTATAATATCTTGTTTGCATATCACCTATGTAAGGAATCTTATTTTATCATATGAAATGTGAAATTGAATTGTGGTGATTGTTATAGAATGCCTATGTATTTTTCATATATACATTGAGATTAGCACGATACATTTATAAAATGTTTTGATTATATGACATTGGTATCATTTCTTGCATAAAACTTTTATTACATATAGACCAAATTTAAAATATTAAGGAGGAGAAGAATGTAAGCATATTTGAACTCAAATATTTGATGTGGTATCTGTTAATATTGTATCTCAACACATTTTTAAATTAGTAAGGGGGAGAAGAAACTTACTTGAATATTTGGATACTTTGATGCATTAAGCACTATGATGTATTAAATATCAAATATCTTACTGTTATAAGTGCTTTGATGTATGAATGTGGTATTAACTCTTATATGTGGCAATGATTTGAATGCATATCAATCTATGAAACTGCCACCTTGCTCCAATATATAAAAAAAAGGGGGTGATATTTTGATCCTACATTCAAAGTTTTTTTAAAAAAAATTGGAATCAATTGAATGCTTAATGTCTTTTCCTTGATGAATGCTTAATTGTGCACATTCTTCCATTTCTTTTTGATTAATGACAAAAAGGGGGAGAGAATAGCATACACTTCATTTACATTTATGGGAGAGATTAGCATACATTATATTCATGAAACATTCATGGAAGAGAATAGCTTGTAAAGAGAAAAGTATATACATTAAAAGGGAAGAGAATTTTATATATTTTCTTTTGTATGCTTAATGGTTTTGTCATCATCAAAAAGGGGGAGATTGTTGACCCCAGATTGATTTTGATGATTACAAAACAAATTAAGCAATTCTAAGATTGATACAGGAAAGTTCGGTCGCCTTGCAAGTAAGTATCTTCATGCAAAATCGACTGGTAAGAAAGTACTTCATTTAATTTGCTTTGAATATGATTATTAGCCTTGGAGTTAACTGGTTAGCTAGCTTGTTATTCTATTTAGCTAACTGGCATGACTTTCAGCTAGCTGGGAAATTTTCACAGTGTTTGGCCGAACGTCCTCCTTTTTTAGCTAGCTGGTGAGTTAGTTTGTTAGCTAGCTGGAGCTCTTTTAGCTAAGAAACTTATCTCAGGTGTCTGGCCGAACGTCCTTTTCTTTTAGTTAACTGGTTAGCTATCTATGGAGCTAGCTGGGAAACCTTTTAGCTAGCTGGCGTTTGCTTAGTTAACTGGTTAGCTATCTATGGAGCTAGCTGGGAAACCTTTTAGCTAGCTTGCGTTTGCTTAGTTAACTGGTTAGCTATCTATGGAGCTAGCTGGGAAACCTTTTAGCTAGCTGGCGTTTGCTTAGTTAACTGTTTAGCTATCTATGGAGCTAGCTGGAAAACCTTTTAGCTAGCTGACGTTTCATTCAGTTAACTATTCAGCTAACTAACTGTTTTATTTTTCTCCTGCAGCCGAGAGGGATTCAAATTTAGTTAGCTGGAGAGCTAACTATGGATGCATGAAACTTTTTCCCTGTCGTTGCTTTTTCCTGAGAGTTAACTAAAGAGCTAACTGACCGTTGCTTAGTTAGCTGCCTAGTTACTAAGTTCAGCTTTTTACCCTGCTGGCCGTTGCTTTTTGTTGTGAGTTAGCTGGAGAGCTAACTAGCAACCCTCTAGCTGACTGAAGAGTTACCTGTGGACGTCTTATTTGTCTTTGGTCTCTCTGGTTAGCTAACTGATTAGCTAGCTGGGGTTTGTTGCTTTACTCTTAGACGATGGCATTCATATCCTCAGCTACCTGGAGCTTCTTTTTCTAATCCATCGCCGCCTAAGCCTTTATGAGAGTTCTTTCTTCTCTCTCTCTTTCTCTATTGCTATTTCAAGCTATATTTAACTTTTGATTTTTAAATTTTTACAGTGCTCATCCTTCCTCAAATGGAGATCTGCATTCAATGCTTAAGGGAAACATGTTTAACGGTTATATTTTCTTTCCATTATTATTTCCATTTATTTCTTATGTATCTAACGGATATTTTCTTGTTAGATGGTTATAAATAGCTTGGATTAGAAGCACACATTGACAATTTTTGAAAAAGAAATTTTAAAGAGAGAAAAATTCAAGAAAAGAGCCTTCATTGAATATTTGTTGAGTGGTTGCTGTGCATTCAAGTCCATTCCTTGCTCCAAAAGGTCATCCAAATCATTGAATCTTTTCAAGCATTCAAGACTTCAGCTGCTTCAACCTAGTTCATTTATTGCTGAGTTTATTGCTTCAAAAGTTGTAAAGTATTTTCCGAATATCTGCTCATTTTAGGAGCTTCTCCTTTACATACTCTGATTATCTTGTAAAAGGGTTAGTGAACCCTAGATTGTTGTTGGCTTCCTTGTGCCATTTAAACAAGAGGACTAGCCTAGGTTTGGCTAGGGGCTTTTGGCTTCCTTGTGCCGTGAAACAAGAGGACTAGCCTAGGTTTGGCTAGGGGTTTTTGGCTGCCTTGTGCCATGAAACAAGAGGACTAGCCTAGGTTTGGCTAGGGGTTTTTTTTTGGCTACCTTGTGCCGTATAAACAAGAGGGCTAGCCTGGTTCGGCTAGAGGTTGTAATCGTTGTGATACGATTAGTAAAATTTCCAAAGGTTTTGGGGAGTGGATGTAGGTGCTGAGTTTGGCACCGAACCACTATAAACTTCGGTGTGTTTGTGATTGCTTGCTTTTCTGTCGATATTATTCTGTGCACCCCACTTCACCGCTGCAAATCAAAATTAGGGTTGAAAGCACATATATCTGCATAGCTATTAAATTATTTTTAAATAACCCAATTCACCCCCCTCTTGGGTTACTACATCTGGGCAACATGCTCATAATGATATAGATCTGCCTAGAGATTGGAGATATGCTCATGATCATCCAAGGGATTTGATCATAGGTGATCCATCTCAATGAGTAAGAACTAGATCATCCATGAGAAATATCAATAATTATCTTGCATTTGTATCTCAAATAGAACCTGAAACCATAGAAGAAGCTGAAAAAGATAGCAATTTGATGTTAGCTATGCAAGAAGAGTTAAATCAATTCACTAGGAATAAGGTATGGACCCTAGTAGACAGACCTAGAGACCACCCTATAATAGGATCTAAATGGGTTTTTAGAAATAAATTAGACGAAAATGGCACAGTCATTAGGAATAAAGCTAGGCTAGTTGCAAAAGGATATAATCAGGAAGAAGGAATAGATTTTGATGAAACTTTTGCTCCTGTAGCTAGATTAGAAGTCATTAGACTATTGCTTGCATTTGCATGTCATATGAATTTCAACTTATTTCAAATGGATGTTAAAAGTGTGTTTTTAAATGGTTTTATAAATGAGGAAGTTTATGTTGAACAACCTCCTGGTTTGAAGATCATGAATTTCCAAACCATGTTTTTAAATTACACAAAGCACTTTATGGTTTAAAACAAGCACCTAGAGCTTGGTATGATAGATTGAGTAAATTTTTGATTGAAAATGGATTTACAAGAGGAAATGTTGATAAAACCTTGTTTTTAAAAGAAAAGAAATGGATTTATTGGTTGTACAGATTTACGTTGATGATATTGTCTTCGGTGCTACTAACAATCTTCTTTGCCAAGAATTCGCTAAGTTAATGCAGGGAGAATTCTAGATGAGCATGATGGGAGAACTTAACTTCTTCCTTGGACTTCAAATTAGACAAGAGAAAGCTGAAATTTTCATTAACCAAGCAAAGTACACGAAGGAAATACTTAAGAAGTTTGGTATGGAATCTGCTAAACCTCTTGGCACGCCAATGAGTCCTTCATACAAGCTGGACAAAGATGAAGATGGTAAGAAAGTAGATCAAAAATATTACCGAGGTATGATTGGATCTCTACTTTACTTAACTGCAAGTAGACCTGATATCATGTTTGCTGTTTGTTTATGTGCAAGATATCAATCTGAACCTAAAGAATCATATTTTATTGCTATTAAAAGAATCTTTAGATATCTAAATGGAACTAAAAAAGTAGGAGTATGGTATTCTAGAGACTCAATACTTAATTTGATTGCTTATTCTGTTTCTGATTATGCTGGATGTAAATTAGATAGAAAAAGTACAAGTGATGCATGCCAATTTTTAGAAGGTAACTTAATCTCTTGGTTTAGCAAGAAGCAAAATTTGGTTGCATTTTACACTGCTAAGGCAGAGTATGTTGCGGTTGGAAGCTGCTATGCTCAAATCCTTTGGATTAAGCGACAACTTAAAGATTATGGCATCACACTTGACAAAATTCCTATTAGATGTGATAATACAAGTGCAATCAATCTAACTAAGAATCCAATTCAACATTTTAGAACTAAATACATAGAAATTAGACATCACTATATTAGAGAACATGTCGCTAATAATGATATTTGTCTTGATTATGTGAACACTAATGATCAATTGCTGATATTTTTACCAAACCTTTGAGTGAGGAGATTTTGTTATCTTAGAGGAGAATTAGGAGTTTGTGATCCTTTAGATTTATTTTCTAAAACTCTCAAGGACAACTATCTAAATTTTGGTAAATTTCTTGAAAATCTTTTACACTTTATAAGGAAATTTATCTAGAAGTTTGATTCATTGATTCCCCAATTATTAAGGAGAATTTATCTAGATTTTGATGATCAATTTGATTAGTTTCAGATCCTTGATGTTGGCCCAGATGGCAACCCAAGAGGGGGGGGGTGAATTGGGTTCTTAAAAATTTAAGACTTTTAAGCAATTTAAACTGAGATGTGCAAGTGAAAGGATTAACTAATAAGCAAAGCACAAACACAAGTATATGAGAGATAGAGAAGAGACAATTAGACACGGCAAACACAAGATATTTTTATAGTGGTTCGGTGCAACCAACACCTACGTCCACTCCCAAGACTCACTTGGGTCCACACTATAATCTCTCTAGATTACAGCCGAGTTGTTTTCCAAGTTCACAACTCAAACTTGTTGTTTTTCCGGGATCACAACGAACCCAGCCGATTTTACACGGGCTCACCGGCACCAAACCCTAACACAAGCTAAACCTAGCTTGTACCGAGGTTTAACAACCTCCTCTAGTTTAATCCCTCAGATTAAACTAGATTCAACCAAATAAAATGAGTTTTAATTACAAGCAGCTCCTTTTTGAGCAGATATTTCAAAATAAAAATTGAGTTTAGAAAAGCCTGAATATATAAAGCTTGAGAGCTGGCTTGGCTTCTTTGGATTCCTTCCTTCAACTCCTCTTGATGTTGAATCAGGCCTCGGCACCGATTCTCCACAGATTTGAGCTTTGGAGTTGGGTTGAAGCTTTTTCTCCCTTTTCTTTGAATGTGGAAGATCTTTGATTTGCTCTTGAAAGTGTTGGGATCTCCTCTTGAATCTTTTGTAGAAGATAGCTCTGGAGTGCACGAATCTTACTCTTGGATTTCACTCCTTTTGAATCTTTCTTCTTAAACAAAACGATTTTTCTAATAACACTCTGTTTTTCCCTCTTTTGAATTTCTTACTGAATGATTCTCAATATAGATCTTCTCTCTTCTTTCTTTGTTGAATGGCTCCTCTATTTATAGATTCTGAAACAATATAGCCGTTAGAAACAAAGAAAAATAGCCGTTATTCAAAAATATATCCGTTGGAGCTGATGTGTCAACTCAAAAAATTTCCGCCCAGAATTCGGGGAGTCGGCTCGGGACTGTGCGAGTCGGCTCGAGCAGTCGAATCCAGAACGCACCAAAAAATGAGTTTTCAGGGGTCGACTCGTGAAAATCTGGGAGTCGACTCTTGACTTCCAGGAGTCGACTCGCGAAAAGCTGGGAGTCGACTCGAGAAGCACTCAAAAATGAGTCTTTCTGCCGTCTGAGTCGAGTCGGCTCGCTCAGTCACGAGTCGGCTCGAGAAAGTTCAGGAGTCGACTCGGAAACTCTCGAGTCGGCTCGGGACTGATACAAAAATCAGAAAACATTCTGATTTGCTTTGAAAATCATCCCAACCAACTTTGAAATATAAATTTGACTTAGATAATGTTGTTTTAACAGTAAAGCTCAATTTCAAAGCATTCTCATTAAGTCATTGATCTTTAAAAGATTGATATAAAATCATTTTTGAATTCATAAGTATAGCTCACTGAAACATATATTCAATTGATTCAAGAAACTCATTATATTTTAATAGTTCATAGTTTCCAATTTGAAATTGAATATTTCATTGATTACTTAACATTTCATAGCCTTTTAGAAAGTAAAGCAATGTCTTTTGGAAATCATCAAAATCAATAAGTTGGGGCAATTATGTTTCAATAATTTCTCAACAATCTCCCCCTTTTTGATGATGACAAAAATATTGAGTTTGTTCATGATTGATTAGTGAATTAACTTTGTTTTCATAGTTAAGTTTAGGCTCCCCCTCAATGAGGTAGCTCCCCCTATGAAACTTAATTAACTAACCCATTGTTTATCACAATCATAGACAATCATAAAACTATAAAATTCTCCCCCTTTTTTGTTATCAACAAAAAGATAGATAAACATTCATTTATATTTCATTGACATAAGGAAATAGAGAATTCATTTCATTCAAAGAGTCTAGTACATCAAATTATATCAAAATGTAATACAAGCTTATGGAGTCAAATTTAAACTAACTTAGATTCATCAAAGTTCAAAAACATTCATATTAGAGCAAAATTTCCTAGGTACAATCTAGGAAGGAAATTTAGAGATGCAACTAAGATAAGTATTAAGATCATTTGACACGCTTGAATATCAAACTTTTTAAGTGTCCAATCATCTCCATGATATCATCCTTTTGAGATTTGCTAAAATCATTCATGGTTACTTGAATTTGATCAACTGCTGCATCAATGTCTCTTCGTAACTGATTGGTTCTATCAAGATATACATTGGATCCATCGGCTATCCCTTGAAGTCTTTCAAAGATATTCTTAAGCTCGGCATTTAGAGAATCCACATGAGTACCAATAGAGAATGAAAATGAGTCAAGCCTTGAAATGATGTTTTCCTTTAATTCTTTAAAGTCTTCTCTTAATTGACCAATCTCTTCTTTTCTTTGATCATCAACTCAGCAAACATAGATCTAAGTTGACATAGCTGCTCATCTGAAAATCTCACAGAAGTAGATGAAGCTTGAGGTGGAGGAGAATAATGCATGCTAGGTCCAGCCTCAGATGGTCCAGCAACAGAAGGTCCAGCCTCGACCTCAGCTCCAATGTCCTCAACTCTGTCCTCAGCAGCTCTAATATCATCTTGACCTTTTCTTATCCAATTTCCATTAACTTTCTTGAAGCCCATACGGTGAATAGTGGCCAGTGAATAGTAGTCTGTATGTCTCAAATTTTTCTTGGGCTCACTATCACTAAATTCAATTCCTTGGCTTCTGAATAACTGAGTTAAGATCATGCCATAGGGAAGACAAGATTTCCTCTTGCTTCCACAGTCAGCCATGTACCATAAAATCATGATGGGTAAGTTGATGGGCCTGCCTGAAACTACAGCATCCATGACAAATATATCCCTCTCAGATAAGTAGTCAAACCGACCTGTCTTAGGGAATAGAATTCTGCTGCAGATGTTGTGTAGCAATCTTAAGTCCAATGGCAGCTGACTGGCGAAAACTTCTTCAAATCCCTCAAAGTTTCTATTCAATAATCTGGTGAGGGCAGGAGATCTATCCTCTGGTTCAAAGGTGGAGGGTCCTGATAGGGGTAAGTCCAATAGCTTAGAAAGAATGATGGCAGAGACATTCAAACAAACTCCTCTGACAGTACTGACCAATCCATTGTCTCCTCTAGATAAATTTCTATAAAACTCTTTCACCAGTGCAGGGTATGTAGGACAGTCTAGGGAGCATATTTTCTCAAATCCCATTTCTCTCAACTGTGAACCTACAAGTAATCCTTCTCTCTCAAACAAATCGAAATCAAACTTCCTTCCAGTGGTAATGATTCTACTTGCAAACAGGTCTACCTGAGGAGTAGAGGCAGTAGGAGCAGGTGCATCATCCGAAGAAGAAGCAGTCGAAGACTCCGGAGTCGGCTCGCGAACGGGTCGACGCACGGTTCTTTTCCTCTTCATCCCGGCGCGGCTACTGCTCGCTCCACGGGTTTTGGGGGCCATAGATTCAAGGTGGAATGATTGTTCAAGGTTTTGGAAGATTTTGGAAAGTTTGAAAGGTTTTGGAGGGTTTTGAGAAAGGTTTGGAAAAATTAGAAACGAACGATGGGTCGGCTCGTGCCCTAAATAAGCGATTTGGGACCACGTCGAGTCGACTCGCGCATTTCCTCGAGTCGGCTCGCCTAATCACAGAGAAAAATCTCGAACTCGAGTCGACTCGCTCATACCAGGAGTCGGCTCCCGAGTTTCAGAAAAACTCGAGTCGACTCCGGTACACACCGAGTCGGCTCGGAGACCATTTCAGAACAAAAAAATTGAAAATTTTCTGAAAGTTTGAAATGATTCCGGATTTGATTTTGTGTACGATTCATAATCATTGAGTCTTGATAAATCATTTTGATATGAATTCTAGACACTATTTCCTTAGATTTTGAGGAATTGAAAGAATTCTAGATGCATTTCCTTAAGTATTTCAAAATTTATTCAAAGGATTACAAATTCCTAATTCTCCTCTAAGATATTCAAATCTTTCTTCACTTAGGGGTTTTGTTAAGATGTCAGCTAATTGTTCTTCAGTGTTTACATAATCTAAACAATTTCATCATTAGCTACATGTTCTCTTATAAAATGATATCTAATTTCTATGTGTTTTGTTCTTGAGTGTTGAATTGGATTTTTTGTTAAATTGATTGCACTAGTATTATCACATTTTATGGGTGTCTTATTAGGTTTGATACCATAGTCCTCAAGTTGTCGCTTAATCCATAGGATTTGCGCACAGCAACTTCCAGCTGCTACATATTCAGCTTCAGTAGTTGATAATGCAACTGAATTTTGCTTTTTGCTAAACCATGTGATTAAGTTACTGCCTAAGAAATGGCATGCACCACTTGTGCTTTTTCTATCAATTTTACATCCGGCATAATCAGAATCTGAATATGCAATTAGGTTTAATGTGGAGTCTCTAGAATACCATAAACCTACATCTTTTGTGCCATTTAGATATCTTAATATTCTCTTAACAGCTATTAAGTGTGATTCTTTAGGTTCAGCTTGAAATCTAGCACACAAACATACTGCAAACATTATATCAGGTCTACTTGCTGTTAAATAGAGAAGGGATCCAATAATACCTCGATAATACTTTTGATCAACCTTCTTACCTTCTTCGTCTTTGTCTAACTTGCATGAAGGACTCATTGGTGTTCCAAGGGGTTTCATTGTTTCCATACCAAACTTTTTGAGTAGTTCTCTTGTGTACTTGGTTTGGTTGATAAAAATTCCCTCCTTGCATTGTTTGATCTGGAGTCCAAGGAAGAAGTTGAGTTCTCCCATCATGCTCATCTCGAATTCTCCCTGCATTAACTTTGCAAATTCTTGACAGAGAGATTCGTTAGTAGCACCAAAAATAATGTCATCTACGTATATTTGTACTACTAGTAAATCTTTACTTTTTCTTTTTAAAAACAAGGTTTTATCAACATTTCCTCTTGTAAAATCATTTTCTATTAGAAATTTGCTTAACCTATCATACCAAGCTCTAGGTGCTTGTTTCAAACCATATAAAGCTTTGTGCAATTTAAAAACGTGATTTGAAAACTCGTGGTCTTCAAAACCTGGTGGTTGTTCTACATAGACTTCTTCATTAATAAGTCCATTTAAAAATGCGCTTTTTACATCCATTTGAAATAGGTTAATGTTCATATGACATGCAAATGCAAGTAAAAGTCTAATGGCTTCTAGTCTAGCTACAGGTGCAAAGGTTTCATCAAAATCAATACCTTCTTCTTGACTATATCCTTTAGCAACCAGTCTAGCTTTGTTTCTAATTACTATACCATTTTCATCTAACTTATTTCTAAAAACCCATTTAGTTCCTATAGTTGAATGGTTTTTAGGTCTTTCAACTAAGGTCCAAACATTATTTCTAGTAAATTGATTCAGTTCTTCTTGCATTGCTAACATCCAATTATTATCTTTTTCAGCTTCTTCTATAGTTTTAGGTTCAATTTGTGAACAAATGCAAGATGATTACTAATATTTCTCATGTATGATCTAGTCCTTATTCCTTGAGATGGATCGCCTATAATCAATTCCTTAGGATGACTATGTGCATATTTCCAGTCTCTTGGAAGATCTACATCATTATGATCATTATTAACATCATCATCCTTATGTGAATCATTATCTTTAGCTTCTATTTCATGATTAGAAGATACTTCAATATTAAGTTTTTCAAGATCTTTTTCAATTAGGTTTGTATCTTCCTCATCATCTCTTTTCAGATCTAGTTGCTAAAGATTCATTAAAAACTACATGAATGGATTCTTCAACTACTAAGGTTCTCTTGTTAAAGATTCTATATGCCTTACTAGTTGTTGAATAACCTAGAAAAATTCCTTCATCAGATTTAGCATCAAATTTTCCTAAGTTGTTTTTACCATTATTATGAATGAAACATTTACATCCAAATGCATGAAAGTATTTTATAGTTGGTTTTCTTTCATTCCATAATTCATAAGGTGTTTTCTTTAATATTGGTCTTATTAAAGCTCTGTTTAAGATGTAACATGCTGTGTTAATTGCTTCCGCCCAAAAATACTTTGGTAAGTTGCTTTCACATAGCATGGTACGGGCCATGTCTTCTAAAGTTCTGTTCTTTCTTTCAACTACACCGTTTTGTTGTGGAGTCCTAGGGGCTGAAAAGTTATGATTAATTCCATTTTCAGTGCAGAAATTTTCAAATAAGTGGTTTTCAAATTCTGTTCCATGATCACTTCTTAGAGATACTATAGTAGTGTTTTTCTCATTTGTGACTTTCTTGAAAAATTTCAGGAACATCGAGAAAGTCTCATCTTTGTGAGCTAAAAACATTACCCAAGTATATCTAGAGTAATCATCTACAATCACTAGGCCATATTTCTTTCCTCCTAGACTTGTAGTTCTAGTTGGTCCAAATAGGTCCATGTGAAGTAGCTCTAGTCCCCTAGAAGTTGAAACAATATTTTTAGATTTAAATGAACTTCTAGTTTGTTTTCCAAGTTGACATGCATCACATATTTTATTATCTTCAAACTTTAATTTAGGTAAATCTTTAACTAAATCCATTTTAATTAGTTTTGAAATAAGGTGTGTGCTTGCATGACCTAATCTACGATGCCACAACCAACTAATATCATTAATGTTAGCATTATCAGAAATTAGGCAATGACTACTCTTAGAAGTTTTGTCTGTGTCAACTAAGTATATATTGCCAAATCTATATCCAGTAAAAACAATGCTATCATCAATAGAATTAGTTACAGTGCATAAAGAAGATTTAAAAGAAACATTAAAGTTTTTATCACATAATTGACTTATGCTAATTAGATTATGCTTCAAACCATTAACATAAAGTACATCTTCAATAGTTATGGATGGAGTTATGCGAACTTTACCAAGGCCCAAGATTTGACCTTTACCGTTATCGCCAAATGTCACAACTCCACCTACATTTGCTTCTAGGGTGATGAATTCCTCTTTGTCACCCGTCATATGTCTTGAGCAGCCGCTATCAAGATACCACTTCTTGTTTGATCTTTTGGCTACAAGACATTCCTGCAATATCATCAAACTTTATGTTTAGGTACCCAAGCTTTCTTGGGTCCTTCATGGTTAGTAGACACAAAAATTGTTCCTTTCGGAACCCATATTTTCTTAGCTTTAAATTTTAGCTTGTTGTTTTTTAATGTTTTGCATTCAAAGGATTTGTGACCTTTTTCATTACATTTAAAACATGTTATATTACCTTGGTTGGCTTTTACAAAAATATTCTTAGTGATTTCTGTTTTCTTAGTGTGTTATATCCTAGCCCAGCTTTATCAAAAACAGCTTTTTGACTATCTAGGATCATGTTAAGTTTAGTTGAACTTAATGTGAATTTCTCAACAATGTCCTTATATTTTTTAACATCTTTCTTAAGAGAGTCAATTTCTTTAGCTTGCTGTTCTTTATCTAAAGCTAGAGTTTCTATTTCATCTTTTAAGTCTTTAGTTAAGTTTGTAGTTTCAGATTTTAATGAATCTAATTCTTGATTAAGATTATCTCTTTCTTTCTTAAGGTCTTCTTTTTCATTAGTCAATTTCTTAACTTCTAAAGCTAATTCATTTTTACTTTTAGCTAAACTAACATTATCATTTTTCACAGATTTAAATTTCTTTTTCAACAATTTAAAATCTATCATTAGTTCATTAAAAGCTTCAAACATTTCATCAAATGTAAACTCATTGTCGGAGGTTTCGGAACTTACCTCGTCATTGTCGTCGTCGTTGGCCATGAAACAAATATTTGCAACCTCTTTTTGTTCTTCTTCTTCGGAAGAAGATTCATTGCTGTCAGTCCATGTTGCAACATATGCCTTCTTCTTTTTCTTGAAGGTCTTTTTCAATTGTGGACAATCATATCGATAATGCCCCGGTTTCTTACACTCATAACAGATCAAGGGGTCTTTCTCTTTGTCCTTGTCCTTATCTTTCTTTTCCTTTTCTCCTTCCATTTTGTTTCCAAATTTATGTTTTTGGAAGGGTTTCTTTTTCCTCAAAAATCTTCTAAACTTCTTGGCCAAGAGAGCAGTTTCATCATTATCTTCATCACTATCATCACTGCTGCTCTCTTCCAATTCTGCAGTCTTGAGGGCAAAAGTTTTCCTTCTTTTTGTTTCCTCCTCAACATGCTGCCTCATTGTCAATTCGTGGGTCATGAGAGATCCTAGAAGCTCCTCTAAGGGTAGTGCATTGAGGTCTTTGGCTTCTTGGATTGCTGTGACTTTTGCCTCCCACGATCTTGGCAATGACCTGAGTATTTTGCGAACAAGATCAGCATTAGTATAAACTTTTCCTAAACTTTTCAAACCATTCACTATATCGGTGAATCTAGTGAACATGCATGTGATGGTTTCAGCTTGTTCCATTGTGAACAATTCATATTTATGAACCAAGATATTTATCTTTGATTCTTTTACTTGGTTTGTTCCTTCATGTGTGACTTCCAACCTATCCCATATTTCTTTAGCGGAATTACAAGTAGAGATGCGGTTGAATTCATTTGAATCTAAGGAACAATATAAGATATTAATGGCTTTGGCATTAAGTTGAGCCATTCTCCTATCATTATCATTCCAATCCCTTTCGGGCTTTGGAACAATAGTGCCATCAATAAGGTGTGTGGGTGTACTAGGTCCATTTAATATAACACCCCAAAGCTCATAATCAGAAGCTTGAATGAATATCCTCATTCTAGCTTTCCAATAAGAATAGTTTGAGCCATTAAAGAGTGGAGGTCTATTTGTAGAATGACCTTCAGCAAAACTAGAACCACTTTGTGTTGCCATAATGACCTTTAGCTCTTGATCGTGAGATCAAACTCTAAATGAGCACTATGCTCTGATACCAATTGTTGGCCCAGATGGCAACCCAAGAGGGGGGGGGTGAATTGGGTTCTTAAAAAATTTAAGACTTTTAAGCAATTTAAACTGAGATGTGCAAGTGAAAGGATTAACTAATAAGCAAAGCACAAACACAAGTATATGAGAGATAGAGAAGAGACAATTAGACACGGCAAACACAAGATATTTTTATAGTGGTTCGGTGCAACCAACACCTACGTCCACTCCCAAGACTCACTTGGGTCCACACTATAATCTCTCTAGATTACAGCCGAGTTGTTTTCCAAGTTCACAACTCAAACTTGTTGTTTTTCCGGGATCACAACGAACCCAGCCGATTTTACACGGGCTCACCGGCACCAAACCCTAACACAAGCTAAACCTAGCTTGTACCGAGGTTTAACAACCTCCTCTAGTTTAATCCCTCAGATTAAACTAGATTCAACCAAATAAAATGAGTTTTAATTACAAGCAGCTCCTTTTTGAGCAGATATTTCAAAATAAAAATTGAGTTTAGAAAAGCCTGAATATATAAAGCTTGAGAGCTGGCTTGGCTTCTTTGGATTCCTTCCTTCAACTCCTCTTGATGTTGAATCAGGCCTCGGCACCGATTCTCCACAGATTTGAGCTTTGGAGTTGGGTTGAAGCTTTTTCTCCCTTTTCTTTGAATGTGGAAGATCTTTGATTTGCTCTTGAAAGTGTTGGGATCTCCTCTTGAATCTTTTGTAGAAGATAGCTCTGGAGTGCACGAATCTTACTCTTGGATTTCACTCCTTTTGAATCTTTCTTCTTAAACAAAACGATTTTTCTAATAACACTCTGTTTTTCCCTCTTTTGAATTTCTTACTGAATGATTCTCAATATAGATCTTCTCTCTTCTTTCTTTGTTGAATGGCTCCTCTATTTATAGATTCTGAAACAATATAGCCGTTAGAAACAAAGAAAAATAGCCGTTATTCAAAAATATATCCGTTGGAGCTGATGTGTCAACTCAAAAAATTTCCGCCCAGAATTCGGGGAGTCGGCTCGGGACTGTGCGAGTCGGCTCGAGCAGTCGAATCCAGAACGCACCAAAAAATGAGTTTTCAGGGGTCGACTCGTGAAAATCTGGGAGTCGACTCTTGACTTCCAGGAGTCGACTCGCGAAAAGCTGGGAGTCGACTCGAGAAGCACTCAAAAATGAGTCTTTCTGCCGTCTGAGTCGAGTCGGCTCGCTCAGTCACGAGTCGGCTCGAGAAAGTTCAGGAGTCGACTCGGAAACTCTCGAGTCGGCTCGGGACTGATACAAAAATCAGAAAACATTCTGATTTGCTTTGAAAATCATCCCAACCAACTTTGAAATATAAATTTGACTTAGATAATGTTGTTTTAACAGTAAAGCTCAATTTCAAAGCATTCTCATTAAGTCATTGATCTTTAAAAGATTGATATAAAATCATTTTTGAATTCATAAGTATAGCTCACTGAAACATATATTCAATTGATTCAAGAAACTCATTATATTTTTAATAGTTCATAGTTTCAATTTGAAATCGAATATTCATTGGTTAAACATGTTCATAGCCTTTTAGAAAGTAAAGCAATGTCTTTTGGAAATCATCAAAATCAATAAGTTGGGGCAATTATGTTTCAATAATTTCTCAACACTTGAAATTTACTTTTTTCACTAAAATTATTGTGGAGTCGACACCTTCAGTCTTGGAGTCGACACCTTATCTTTAGAGCTTTATGTCTGCTCATTAAAGCTGACTCCGGCTTCTGCAGAGCCGACTCTAATTCGAGCGCTGCTGATTTTTTCCGAAGCCGACACCTCACTTTGCGGGAGTCGACTCTAAGTGAAAAATCGTCACTTTATTAGGGCAGAGTCGACACTTTTAACGACTCAATCCTTTTCAAATCTTTTTTGAATCCTTCTCCAAAGCATTCCAAACTTTTTCAAACTCTTCAAAACCCTTGATTCCAACCTCCATTGACCTCCAATGGCTCCCAAGAGATGAGGATCCATGTTTAGTGCGGCCGTTCCTACCGGGAGACGCTCCGTTCGAAGAATCGCGAGGCAATCGTCTTCTAGCTCTTCGTCTTCCTCTTCTTCTACTCCGGAGGCTTCTCCATCATCCACCCACGTTGACTTGTTGGCCGGGAAGGTTATCACTACGGAAAGGAAGGTAGATTTTGATCTGTTTGAGTTGGAAGGTTTTTCTATCGGGAGACAAATAAGAGAAATGGGTTGGAAGAAAATTTGCTCACTGGATGTTCCGACCTACCCTACCCTTGTGAAGGAGTTCTACAGTGATCTATGTAGAGGGGAAGGAGGTCTTGTAAGTTTTGTGCATGGAACCAGAGTGATGATTACTACAGAGTCACTAGGAAATCTTCTGGAGATGCCCACTATTGGTTTAACTTCCAGTCAGCATGATGACAGAGGTGGAGCCCTGTCAAGGATGCTTGGGAGGAAAGTTTCTGAGTTTGAAGAGGTAATGGCAAATCAACTCAACTTGGAACTCATATTACTTCATAATATTTATGGCAGAATCTTTTTTCCTAAGATTGGAAGGTTCGAGTATGTCTCGAAGCGAGACATTCTTCTAATGGATTGTATCATTACTGGTCAACCAGTAAATTTGACCGGGATGATGATTAGTTATATGGTAGAGGCAGCTACAAAGAAAAGATCTACACTGCCATATGGTATAGTTCTCACACTAGTGCTCAGAAGCCAAGGTATAAAGATAATGGAGAAAGAACCGCAAAGAAATCTCAGATATACTGACTACTACAGCATCTCCACTATTCATAGAATGGGCTTCAGGAAAGTTAATGGCCAGTGGCAAAGGAGAGGACAAGAAGCCAGAATTGAGGAGGCCAGAGATGAGGATGTCCCTGGACCATCTACTGCTGGACCATCAGTTGCGGGACCATGTGTTGCTGGACCGAGCACTTCTTCACCCCCTTAGGTGGCATCGGGTTTGTTTGCTGAGTCAACAGGCTTTTCAGAGAGGTAGCTTGATCAGCTCAGGGCCTTATTGACTAAGCATGATTCAGAGATGAGAGATGAGATGAGGCAGCTCTCTGCTAAGCTTGACATGATTGCATCTTCATTGGACAGATCTGTGGATACCCTATCCTTTGAGCTTCACAAGATTTTTGAAAGGCTGGAAGGGATCGCAGATGGATCTAGAGCTTACCTTGATGCCACTAGACAAGTAAAAAGGGATATAGATTTTGCTGTTACTTAGATTGAGGGATGTCTTGAAGGCTTCAAGCGATCACATAAAGATGAGATTATGGAATTAATAGGTCATCTGAAGAGAATTGTCTACAAACATACTTGATTGACCTTCTACTTCCTATATTGATGCATATCCAAGCCAACTCAAGTCAAATCCCAATTAGCCTTTAAGATCCTGTCAAATCAAAATTTAGCTTTTATGTTATTTTGATAGCTTGTACTTAGGACATTTACTGTTTTGTATCTTGGTACATGATGTAATGCAATGTTTTGATGTAATGAAACATTGTTTGAATGAATGATACAATGTTTGATACAATGATGATTGCAATGAATGATATCTATTCTTCAATTTTTCTGAATTTGAATATCACTTTAAAATTCTTTATACAATTATTTTTTACCTTTTTATTGATAACAAAAAAGGGGAAGAAAAGAAGAATTGTATATGCATAAGAGAAAGAAAAAATGGTATCATGCATAAGGGAGAGAGAGAATGAGAATTTAAATATTCAATCTAAAAGAAATATGCATAAAGAAAGGGGGAGTTATATTATGCAGGGGGAGCGTAATTTTTATTTGATACAGTTCATGTTGATCATTATTGATCAATTTTACTTATTTTGAAACAGTGGCTTATTTCTTAAATTGAACAAATTTAAAGTCTTGATAAAGTTTACAATGCTTATGAATTCTAATGCATATACTCAAAGTTTTTATCATCATTAAAAAGGGGGAGATTGTTGACCCAATTATTAATTTTGATGATAAACAAAACTATTTGAGTATAACTCATGAAGTTACTAATGATTTTGATTAAGTGTTTCGGTTTATAACTTGTTTAAATGATCAAAATCTCGAGAGAAATCAAGTTCGGAGCTTAATTCTAATGTCAAGGTAAGATTGCAGACATTAGAGTCGACTCTGGAAAATGGCACGGATTAGAGTCGACACCTAGAACCTGCAGAGTCGACTCCAGCAGAAAAACAGAGAGATGGTTTTTCGGGTCTCAAATTAGAGTCGATACATGAGGAGTTAGAGTCGACTCCAGAAGAAAAATGTGTCGACCCCAGAAAAGTTAGAGCAGACTCCAAATCGGGCTATTTTGGGGATTTCAAGTTAGAGTTGACCCTAGAAAAGTCAGAGCCGACTCCAGACTATTAGAAACGACTTTCAGATGTGTTAGAATGTCTCTAAACCTTACTTTTTATTTAAATCTCAACGACTATTACCTTATTTGTTCCTAACTTTTCTTCCATTTTGATTCTAACGGATAGTTTTCATCTATTCTTAGTTTTGGAAGGATCTATAAGAGCATGAGGGATGTGACCGTTTGAAAGATGAGAAAAAGAAAAATAGAGAAGAAAAAGAAGAAAAAAAATCCGAGAGAAAATCCGAGGGAAAAAATTAAAAGGAAAGATCGTATTGATTCCCTAAGAGAAAAGAGAGAAATCCCTGGTCTTCACACTTTCATTTTGAAGAGATTTCTAAGTTTGAAGAAGCAAACAAGCAAGCCCTAGTTCCTGTTTTTCATTTGTTCTTCCAAGCTTCAAGAGAATACTCAAGGAAGATCCATTCAAAAGCAAGAAAGAGGAGAAGAATCAAGCCGCAAAGATTTGCAAATCAGGCTTACATTTCTATCTCTTTATTTGAATAGTTAACTTGTCTTATTTGCTCATTTAAGGAGCAGTTGTTGTATCAAACATTCTTGTTTTTCTTGTGAACTGAGTCAATCATGTGATTGAATCAGTTGGCAGATTGCCTTGTGCAAGCAGTTGCTTGTGTGTAAGGTTTTGTGCTGGTGAACCTTGAAAACCAGTTGGGTTCGTTGTGCGCCCGGGAAAACAACAAGTTTGAGTTGTGATCTTGTGAAACAACTCTGCTATAATCAAAGTTGATTATAGTGTGGACCCAAGAGGTACTTGGGAGTGAACGTAGGTGTAGGTATACCGAACCACTATAAAATCTCTGTGTTTGCAGTGCTTGACTCTTTATCTCTTCCTCTTCATCTCCTCATTGCATATTCTGTTTTAATTGTTGCATATCTGTGATTTATTTTAAGTTGGGGGTTTTACTTCAAAAGAGTTTAAATTTTTTAAAAGACCCAATTCACCCCCCCCCCCCCCCCCCCTCTTGGGTTTCTATCTGGGACAACACCTTGTCTCATTTATATCAGCAATTGGGGATTGCGTCCAGGGCATCCGTTAGATAGATTAGTGGATATATGAAGCTGATCCATGCATGGATTTATGAGCATTTTCCATTACTCACTCCTCACCCAGTCCTGGATTATACTGATGCTAGGCCCCGCATGCACCGTTGAATTCTCAGCAGTCCACCACGTACCATGATGGATAATTTAGTGATTCTACGCGAGTTATTGAATGCTTTGAGGGCTGATAAGGTATGTACCATAGGACCATGCACTTGTATATTTCTATGATTTGCCATATATTATCAAACCGATTAGGATTTATCTATTGCAGGTAGTTTAGGATCCCCAACATCATATTCAGGAGGATCGTTCATTCCTAGATATTGCATTCTTTAGTGGATGCCTGAAGTGCATGGATGTTGTAGAACCCTATCATCCTGAAAGGATTCTATGACAGTTCGGTAGGATATAGATGATCCTCCGCGCGCCACTAGCTCCTGAGCGAGCCAGCAGAGGATCGACAGCAGCATCGTACCGCATATGGTATGTCTTCTATGATCAGATGTGGGAGAGGTGGGAGGATCACCTACTGAGCCGAGCGAGCAGGAGCCATCCAGTGACCCAACCATCATATTGCATGCCAGAATATATGGATTGGTATTCTCTTATCACGCACCTAGCAGTTCACTCCCCAGAGAGCCGATCCAGCATCTATTCCCGATCACGTCCCAATGATGTTGATGCTGACATGCAAGGGCGACGTATTGCAGATGCCATTAGCATTAGCACCAGCATTCTACATATGGGACGAGAAGATGTTGGGTCACAGGGGATCAACCTGTACGGCGTTATTTCTCAGATCTCACAGATGTTGCAGGGTCAGCATATCTCAGTAGTTGAGCCTGATGTACCTGGCCCTAGTCATGCATCGCCACAGCAGTACAGGCGTCGACGATGAGGTGGGGATTGATGATGTATCCTAGATATTTTGTAGCTTTTTGGCACATCTTTTTGTAAAATACATTGAATTTTGAATGAAAGTTTGAGTTTCCTTTTTTGTGCCAGAGTCTATATTCAATATACAACTCAATAGTCTCGCTAATTATAAATTAGTAAACAATCACATGCTATTAATATGTGTCATGGTCTGCCATGCCCTGGCACTCACTGGCACGGGCCAACTGGCATGCATCGGCATGTGCTGACATGCATTGGCACGCTCTGGCACAGGTTGACTGGCATGCTCTGACACGTGCTGGTACGCATCGACTCGACTCGGCACGCATCGGCACGTGCCGGCATGCATCGACTCAACTTGGCACGCATCGGCACGGGCCGATCGGCATGCATCGGCATGTGTTAGCATGCTCCGGCATAGGCCGATCGGCACGCATCGGCACGTGCTGGCATGCATCGGCACACTCAAAATGGTGCCTCCTGAAATACTTTCTGAAAAGATTTCCTTGACAATTGTACATATTGCTTAGTCAACTAATAAAATAATGCACTTTATACAAAAATTTCAAACATTATACAATTTTGATATTGATAAAAATTGCACTCTACAACTCAACAGTCTCGCTAATAATAACATCTGACAAGATCGCTTGTTTGAACTGTTGAATTCTAGATTCATATGAAGTTGCCCATTTGGAAGCACAAGGTAAATGATATCTTTGCCAGTTGGTCGTTATTGGGAGAATGGGAATACCTACAAAATAAATAAATAAATTAGTAAACAAAATAATTTTTGAGTCATTTAAGGATGAGTAAGAGACGTTTAATTAATACCTCGATAAAATGATTGCTATTTACGAATGCTACTGCAATGTCTTTTCGGGATAGAGGAGGAAGCAACACCAATCTAAGAGGTACGAATGTAAGTCATTGCTGCAAGGAGAGGTGGTATAGGACAACATTATAGCAGGACGGTATAAGATGCCCCATATCCATCAACATCATCCACCGGTCAGATGGTGAACAATTCTCAAAATATGATAATGCATG
Source organism: Calamus simplicifolius (assembly GCA_900491605.1). NCBI lineage: Eukaryota > Viridiplantae > Streptophyta > Magnoliopsida > Arecales > Arecaceae > Calamus > Calamus simplicifolius. The sequence goes on along the minus strand of UESW01003888.1, from coordinate 709,532 downwards.
GGCGATCTCGTCTAACCTCCCTTCGACAGCAAATAAAGTACGATAGTGCTCTGAATGACATTGCAACTCATATAATAAATCCTTCCTAACATGAAGCCAATCCTCCTCTCCAAATCCCAGCAAGTCAGCTATTGCCCTGAATCCACAGTTTCCATCAGGTTTTATATCTTTGATATGCCGGATGAACGGCCTTAACCCATTTGGAATTTGATCAATGTAGATTGTTGGCTTATATGACCGGGTTTGATGACGAAAAACTTGCAAACCATATCGAATCACTCTTATTATATTGCAAACAATTGCATACTAATAATAATCGACACGCCTCGGTACGGGTCGGCACGGGCTGAGCCGCCCTGGTAGACTTAAAATGAAAGAAATGCTTCTTATCTTCTTCCTCAGCTGCCTCTTTTGCACTTGCATCATTGGGGTATCCGTACCAGGTGAATAACTATCTTGTCCAAAGAGAACCAACTCAAAGGCAGAAGGGCCACGGCGAGTGACGTATCAATCTTCAATGAAGCGGGGCCACGTGAACCGGTCATCCTTGTTACAAGCTCTTCAAGAGAAGTGTATCTGGGCTTGCAATCTCTCGCAATTTCCTTAACATATGCAATTGAGAAGCCCCATCCATCTGCTTGAATTTCTAAGCAATAATATCCAACTCCGGTTCATAGCTCAGCTTCATACTTTCCACATTTGAAGCAGGCACCATATCAAGTTTTCTCCAATGAGGATCTATACAGTCAAGGGGAATAGGCCGACCTTCCATCTTGTATCGCACAATATCATGAGCGCAAGGTAAACCATGTGTGCATTGAATAGCGCATCCACAAACTGATTCATCCATCCCAACTGAATTGGCACGGTTCGCTTGAGCGAGGATACGATTTAATGCACTTATAGATATAAAACCTCGCAGTTCTTTGAATTCAGTAGGCTTAAAGTTGTGTTACACTACCGTCAAACTCTTCTCAAATAAGGCTTTAATGTCATTGTGCTGCAACTTAATCAAACTATGAATTATTGTCCAAGATGACTCAAAATTCCCTTGGCTTGATCCAAGCTATCTTTTAAGCCTTGCATATGCACTTTTAGCCCTAGTAAAGTAAATGAAATAAAAAAAGTTAGATAAAAAATACATAATTAAATTATAAAGTTCTAAAATGAATCAATTTCTTGTGATACCTATTAGTTGTCACATTTCTGTAGTGCCTACGTGCGTCCATCCACCCTGCGACAAATCTTTTCTTATATTTGCTCAGCCAAGTATCTGATACATACCGTAAAGCATCTGGATAGGTACTAAACTCTCTTTGGAGTGAACTCCAGTGATCGTTATACTCGTCTTCTGTGCTGGACAACACTAGTATATTCCACCTCATTATAAACTTATTCCATTTCTCCTTCGTTTCAAATAATCTTTTACAATGGGCCAAAACATTCCTACTAATATGCCATTTACATAACAAATATGTTGCCATAGAAAATACCATATGAATTGCATTCAATAGAGCCAAGTCTCTATCTATGACTATCACCTCAGGCAGACCATCAGTGTCCATGACACTGCGCAATCTCTCTAATGCCCATGTATAGTTATCTTTCTGCTCAGACTCCATGTATACAAAAGCAATAGAAAATGTCAGGTCAGTTGATGTTACCCCCACAATCTCTAAGAGAGGAAGACAATATCTATTCGTCTTGTAAGTGCAATCCATTATCAAAACATGAGAAAATGCACGTAACAAATCTATGCTGCCAGGGTGTGTCCAAAATAAGTCACGCACAACATCAAACTTAATACAATTCCTATGCCACTCAATGTATTTACCCTCAGATAATTTACCCAGAAGATGTTGCATCTGAGATCTCCCAGCTTTCTCTGCAACCTTACACCTCTGTCATGCATTGTAGATTGTCTTCATTGTCGTAACATTGAGGGCATCCCTTTGCTTCAATGTGGATAATATGTCCTTAGGCCGAACCAAACTCTTCGATATATCCACTAACATTGTAGTCTCCTGCCTAGATAATCATCCAGCATATGAGTATCCCTCGAGATGCTTCGCAGCCGGATGATTGTGCACACTACAAATGACCATTAACATCCAATCATATTCCGTGTCCAATTTCTTCCCTCTTAAGGCAAAAGGGCATCCACACTTCTTAGTGCCACTAGCCCTAGTCTTTAATCCCTTTTCCCTTATGCATTTACTTTTGAAGGTACCACTCCTCTCGCAACTAAAAATAATTCTTGGTTTCTTAATATTGCTACCTGAATCAGATTTTCTTATGATAACGACAAATCTATTCTTCCTCCCAGCTTCCCGACACCAATCACACATTTCTTCTCTACTCTTGAATATCTACAAAATAAATAGTTTAATGCGAATAGACAATTTTATACTTTGCTCAGTCAACTAATAGAATAATTGAAATCAAAATTATCTTATCTCGTAAGTTGTAAATTCATTTGTATAATTCATCATACATTCGGAGCTAATCACGCTGCATTCGGTTGAAGCATTATCCTATACGATTAAAAAATTATTTTAAACCCTTATCTAATTTATCCTAAACCATCGGAGAGGTTTGGCCTACTATGGCCAAACAAATCAAAACCATGAAAAAAAAAAAAAATCGAAACAAGTTTAAAAATTAATCTTTGCAACCGTATAACCTTTTTAAATTGCTTATTGTTTATCTATTGCTTAATTAAGGGTTAAAATCAGTTTAACCAAGCTTCAAAATGAATTGAGGGGTTTTGATTTTATAAAACTTGGGAGCGGAAAGGAAGGAGGGGCTGTTTTGATCCGAGGAGGGTTACTGAGCAAAGAGGGGCATTTTTATCATATTTTTTAAGGGGTAAATTGGTTTCTTGTTTTGTTAAAGGGGGCTACTGAGCGGATCATGCCGGCTTAATAGAACGACTCGTGTTGGTCTTATCCTTCTGTAATTTAAAATAGATTTTTAAAAAAACAATCTAAAAGAGAATTTAAAAAGGCACCTCACCCCCGACTTGCGAAACCCCTCTGCCGCTCCGCATTCATCCAATCCGTCGATGGCGGACGTCGCCGAGTTCCTTCACCGCCCCTCGGAAGCCAATGGCAAAGAAGACCATGAAGATTACCAAGATGAAGAAGTCGACGTAGGAGAATACTACCCGGAAACGCCCGACCACCCTCCTTACCCCTCCTTCGACCATCCCCGTTCCCCTCCTTTCCCCATCTTTGAATCCCCCGACCTCAGCACCCCGGCCTTCTCCTTCTTCCTCCCCTCCCGTCCCCCCCGCCCCCTCTACATCGATTCCTTCGACTTCTTCCCCTCCCCCCGCGGCCGCGCGGAAGCCCCAGCCCCCGCCGGCTTCCGCGTTCTTCATGGGGCCGAGAACATGGGCTCCGACCATCTCGGCCTGGGCCCAGGCTTGGGGTTTGACGGTGGCCAAGAAATCCGGGGTGGCACCGACTTCTTCGTCGACCACCACTGGAGAACCCCCTGCGGCGATCCTTCTCGCGACGGGGAGGGCCTGCCGACCGTCTGGGTCGGATCCGATTCGGAGTCTCATGACGAGCAGATCGCGGCCGGCGGCGGCCAAGCGGACGATCCGCGACTCCCGCATCGTTGCGACTGCGTCCATATCGAGGAGTACCGGAGGGAGGACATGCATGAGGAATTCGAGCGGGAGGAGGTCGACGGCCGCCTCGCTGAGAGGGACGTTCTTAGCATGACGTTCGATGAGTTACTTGGATTAACTCGAGATGTACAGGTCGACGAACGAGAGGCGAGTAACCTCAACCAGGAGATTCTTTTGGTGGCCAACAACATCAGCGAAGATCTTTGATGGAACTGGACGATGCGGAGATTTATTTCGGGGATGAGCACGACGGCTTCATCAACTCCTTGGAGTATGAGAACTTTGTCGAACAAGTCGCAGAACAGAGTAGGTTGATGAAGATTGGCCATCCGGCGGCCACATCGGTGGTCGAGAGCCTCCCTTCGGTTGCCATTTCTGAAGAGGATGTGGCCAATAATGACAACCTCTGCGCGGTCTGCAAGGATGATATTTCTGTGGGAGACTTAGTGAAGCGGCTTCCCTGCTCGCACCGCTACCACGGGGAGTGCATCGTGCCGTGGCTTGGGATTCGGCACACCTGCCCCGTGTGCCGCTATGAGCTGCCGACGGATGATCTCCACTGTTAAAATTGAGGGATCGATGGAATCGTCGAGACCCAGGTATGGTTTTGAAATGCTCCCTTGAGCTTAGGACTTGCTGCTCCTTGATGATGATATGCTCGATGAATTTCCTGCTGCTGCTATTATGTGGAGATGATGAAGGAGAAACATTTTATCTCTGTTATTTTCATTGCTTTTAGCGAAAACAGCTGTGTTAGCTAGCATTTTATCTTAATATTTGAAGTAGTTGGTTAATGGAGATGTTTGAATGGTATGTGATTTTGTACACAGGTCTTTTTTTGAATAAATGTTAGTTATTATTAATATTAGCATATTTCCTGTTGCTTTGGATTGATTGGCTGAACCGGATGGAGAAAAAAAAAAAGGATTCATGCAGCCAATTTCAACTAGCTTGAGATTAAGGCTCTGTTGTTATTGTTGTTGTTGTTTGCTGCTTTGGATTGATTAGCTATTCACTTCACTTGTACTTTGATTTTTGGCAATTATTCCTAGGGATATTCCCTGCTAAGGCCTATTTACATTGCTGAAGGAAGTCATTTCTAGTCTGCTTTTAATAGAAACTAAAGTTATACCAGCTAGTGTTGCAAAAACGAAGATTCAAGCCTCTTAGGGATAAATTGAGAATTGATGCCATGGCATTTTGTTGAATGCTCCAATTTGTTTAGACTGTTGGATTTATTATTTGACTCCATGAGTTCATTTTCTGTTTATAACTCCCTGTGCATATTTCATTTCATCTCTTAAATTGCTTGATTTTCCTTCATTGTTTCATGATGTTTCAAGGGAATTCACACTACTTATGCTATCTTGTTTTGGGATTTGAGTTTTTATACTGAAGTGCTTTAAAATGTAAGAACAGCTGAAATGCATCTTAAATTTCTAGAAGGCGCTCCTTGAGTTTAACTAAAATAGGGCTGAAATTGGGTTTTTTTGTCTGGAACAGCTCTCTACCTTCCAAATGTCTCTGGTCCTCAACATGTGGTTTAAGAAAATTTTCTTTGATGTTCGTTTATGTTCTGCTGATACTACCAAAGTCGATATGGAATTTCTCTCTGCTCCATGGAATGGTAGATAATTATCAGCAACTCTTAAAAAAGATAGCACTTTCACAATGATTCATGACAAATCAACACTGATTTTAAGAATGGACTCTTATTCTGAAGTTTGTGGATTCCATCCGGCAAATAGTTAATCAAAAAGGAACTTTTTCATGCATGGGAAAGTGGATATAGAGTTTTTTTTTTTTTTACAAACGGATGATCACATTAGTCTAGTGCGAATCAGTCCGTACAAAATTTACTGCAAGGAGCAGGGCAATTCTGCATCTGCATCCAAGAAATGACCGACATGGAGTCACCCTCAATCAAAAGCCTCTGAGCATAAAGAACCCGAGCAGCGCCCAAGCTGCAAAAAGCTTGGTCATAGGGATTGAGAAGTCGAGAGTGCCAAAACCTCCCGCTGCCAATAAGTCACCATGAGGTCCTCGAATAATGAAAGCAGAACTAGCAACTCTTTCATGAACACTTCCGTCAAAGTTGATTTTGATAAACCCTGGAGGGAGCCCAGGAGATAAAAACCGTATGCCGGTTCCCTGCCGAAGTAGCAGGGGATCCCTAGTGGCTAGAGACGTCAGAACCAACACGAGCACAATCCGCCACCAACAATCTTATCTTCCTTACAATCTTATGAAGAGAAATAGTGTCATCAGAGAAAATAAGGTGGACCTTTCTTTTGCTGAGAGCTCCTCCGAAGGTCAAGAAGGAAAGAGGAGTGCAGGGAGCCCGAGTCATCCTGTAAATAGTGTCATCAGAGAAAATAAGTTGGTTCCTCGACAACCAAATCTGATATGCTGTGACCGCCCAGAGACCTTTCTTTTGCTGAGAGCTCCTCCAAAGGTCAAGAAGGAAAGAGGAGCGCAGGGAGCCCGAGTCATCCTGTCTGATAGAATAACTCATCATATGCCAGATCCGTCTAGCTCTGGGGCAGATGAAAATAGCATGATCTATAGATTCCTCCTCCAAGCTGCATAAAGGACAGATCAACTAGATAGGTAGACCCCTCCGAGATAGGAGAGCGCAGGTAGGAAGACAGTCCCAAAGAAGCTTTCATATAAATAACTGAACTCTCAGCATCTTTCGAGCGTTGAGAGTGAGGTCTGAACATCTTCATCAGGTCCTAGTAGGAGCCTTAGAGAGACATGATCTTTGCCAGAGCCTAGCGTTAGATGATCGACCAGGAATAAGAGGCATTGAGAGAGAATCCACCGGGCGAGGCATTGAGAGAGAATCCATCGGGCAAGCTCAGCACCGAAGAATCTGGTCACCGAGGGGATATGCCACGCAGGGGGTCTAAGGAAATCAAGTCCTTAACCCTTAAGCTGAAAGGGGCCTCAAAACTAATAAATGAGGGCCATCGAGAGAGAGAAAGCTCAGAAATCCAAATATCCTGAATAACGTTGACCGAAGAATCATCTTCGATCATCCACGAGATATTGTCCAAGATAGTCTGACCATAGCGATAGACCTTCCTTCAGAAAGAGGAACATCTCCTTCAGAAAGAGAAACATATCCGAGATGGAATAATGTGCGTGGCCGATCAGTCACGATCAGTCTTCGTACCTCGTTCGCATAAGAAAACTCTAAAGATAATATGGTTTCAGAAGAAATCTTGAAGTATGTTTGGCAAGAAAAACTTCTCTTCAAGCCCTTAAGAGTTGGTTATTTTAGAGAGAAACAGCAAAAGCTACGGAACAATGGTTGTTGCTCTCCTTTACGTGATTTGGTGTCATTTCATCATGAACTGGCCCTTGCCACGATGATCATTCCCCTCTGCATAAGAATAAGAGGTTTTGAGTTCAAGTACTGGATGTGAATATAAATTTATGTTTGTGACAATACCTTTGTGACAGTACCAATCACTACAGAAAAATAAAATATTACGACGCCCAATGCATCGCAATTGCATCGCTAAACATGCTATTGCGACGCAATAGCGACGCAATGACGGCATCGCTCAGATGTCCGTCGCAATACCCATTTATCGCATTGCGTCGCTCTGCGACGCAACATTGAGTCGTAATTTTGCGACGCATCCAAATGCGTCGCTAAATTTAAAATTAATTTTTAATATTAAAAATTATTATTAAATATTGTGACGCACTAAATTGCATCGCAATATTGCGACGCACTAAATTGTGTCGCAATATTGCGACGCATCTTGTTGCGTCGCAATATTAATAATAATATTTTTGGTATAATGGCGACGCAATTTGAGTCGCTAATGCGTCGCAAATAAAAATTTTTTAAAATATTGCGACGCAAGGTCATTGCGTCGCAATATTTATTAAAAATATTTTAGATATAATAGCGACGCAATTTTAGTCGCTAATGCGTCGCTATTAAATTTATTTTTAAATTATTGCGATGCCAGGTCATTGCGTCGCAATATTTAATAATAATATTTTAAAATATTAGCGATGCAATTTCAATCGCTAATGCGTCGCAAATTAAATTTTTAAAAAAATATAAAAAATTAAAAATTAAAACGGTTAATACAATTTCATTAAATCTAAATATTGATAGAAACATTTTCACTCAATCCAAACAATAATAAATTTTCAAAATAATTCATATATTAAAATTTTGAAGTTTTTATAACATAAAAAAAGAAAAGAAAAATACATCAAGAATCTGGGCGATCACGTGGAGGCTGTGGAGGCTGAAGACTATGCGACAAGCGGCTAACCATATCCCGCAAATAATGCATCTCATCTCGCATGTCTGCAATCTCCTGATCCCGGCCTCGCATACGATCCTCAAAGTCCTGCTCGACCTCCTGGCGAACCTCCTCTGCAATAGATCTGCGAAGCTCGTGTAACGCTCGGGAGGAAGATCACCAGAAGCTCGCGAGCTGGAGGCCTGATGGGGAAAATATGTAGAAGCTCTAGTGCCCAGACCATAGACCCTGCGGTCTCGTGGCTGGGCACCAACAGCCTCTAAAAACACACGCCGACTCTCCTCTGCTGAGAGTTCGACGGGCATCTCCCCATCAGTAGAGTCGACCTACGATGCCTGGGAGCGAAGCTCCTCGACTCGTGTCTTGAAATTATGAAATCAACAATAAATGAGTTAATAAATTTTTCGAAATAAAATTTTAGAAATTAAACAGATACTACATAAATCTAATTTCTTATCGCAACCTCTCGTGATCGCGTGTCGACCCAGGAACCGTCCCTCCTGGTGTGTGTCGCCCTGAATAGACGAAACTCACCAGGATCTCTGCCCTCCTGCTCAGACTATAACAAAAAAAAGATATTAATACAAATATTTGTAAATAACTAAAATAGTAATTAAAATATTTATGTTTTCTTACCATACGCCGTTTGTGCTCCTGAATCGAAATGGAGCCCGAAGTATGGCGGGAGAGACCCATGCCAGAACCGCCCTTCTCAGATCGGCGGTTCGTGCTGGCTGATGCGGACCTCCTGCGCCAGCCATCGGACTCCCAGGCCTGCTGCCACTCGTGCCAAATACCCTCTGGCACGTGCGCAGGACGCTGACCCGATGACCTCCAACGATGAAGCATGTCGGAGTATCAGCGTCGCGTCAGAGCCTCCCATGCTGCCCTAATGGCATCATGGCTGGCAGGATCCCACGTAAACTTTTTCTGCATTAAAATAAACAGTTAGTTTCTGAATTTATTAAGTTTAAGAAATTTTATATCACTAATAAATTGTATTTAATAAGTTTACCTAAAACTCAGAAAAATAAAACTCCCTCGTGGCTGGAGATACGTGGCGCCAATCATAGCCACTGGGATCTGCACGCCTCTGAAATATGGCGCTGATGTGGCTGGATACATGATGCTGCTCAATGAATCTGTTAAAAAAATGCATGTTTATAAGTAATTGACTTAAAAACATAAACATATATTTTTAATTAGTATATACTTACATCCCCTGAGCATCAAGTCGAAGTACAGTGCGGCCGATGGTGGAAGAACTCTCGGAGGTATGTGCCGATCGGCTGGATGGTAATACTGCTGGAGAGATCGAAGGCTACGCCCCTGCTGGAGATACAAACTCTCCATCTCCGACGCTCATGTGATCTGATGTAGCAGGGCTACGTCCCTGCTCACTCCGTCTGTCGTCAGTAGATCTACCTCTGCCCGTCATACTGAAAATACTAAAGATTCACACAATTAAATTACGATTAATGATTGACTATGTAAGAATTTAACACTTATAAAAAAATGTTAAATTTTAAAAAACCTCTATGTTTAATCAGTGTCATTTGTTTCGTGAAATGTTGGTTCAACATCCGATGCCGTATCGGATTGCGAATCAGTTTCATTATCATCGGAAGGAAACCGAACATTTGCATCCGCAATTTCTTGGACATCACCATTTGGATCTCTAAGTGATGTTTCAGGAGCCCTTGTGTCGTCCTCAATTGCATGCATTTCCATCTCATCCTCTTGAAATGCAGGGCACTCGACTGATTGACTTGATGAACTCTCCTCTAATACGATTGTTGAACGTGGGACGATTTTAGAAACGGCCCACCAATCTCGCTTGTCGTTGCGCAAACTTGGATATCCGCAGTAAAAGACTTGCTGAGCTTGGGATGCAAGGATGAATGGGTCATATTTCTGCAATCTTCGTCGATGGTTCACTTCAACCAAATTGTAGTCGTTATGAACCCTTTTGCCCACAGGAACTATCGGATCGAACCAATCACAACGAAACAATACGGTTCGTTTCATAGGCCAACCGGGATACTCAACTTCAACCACCTCTACTAACTTTCCATAATAATCCTGCATATTTGCTCCAACACTTTCTCCTTTCACACACGCCCCAGTTCTGCGTGCCTCTTGAAGCTGCTAATCATTCAATCTGAAATTTGTACCCATTTACAAAATAGCCAGTAGAGGTTGTTACGGTCTTCAATGGCCATTGCGATAGACATTTAATGAAAATATTGTCGGTTGTGGACCATGGACCGTTGACCTATAAATTAATAAGCTATTGACATCCAATTCAAAAAAAAACAGTCATTATCGAAATTGATTGAGTGATACTACTCACAAATTCATAAAACCAGTAAGCAAACTCCGTTTCTAATTTCTGCCCAATTGCAACTTGACTGATGTCGGGATTCATCTGTAGTTGTCTATCACAAAACATCCTTATGGGATGAAATGATGAAAACTAATGTTAGAAATTAAATATTATGGTATATTGTAATTTAAATTAAAATTTCTAATTTAGCATTGAAGTATACACTTACTCAATATATGGATCGACTTCTCTACAGTTTATTAGGATGTAATAATGTGCTGCATTATACTCCATATCGCTAAGATTTCTTGACTTCTGCCCACCAAAGGAACGACCGATAGCTTTAAAAATTGATATTCTACCGTCATTAGCTTCTCCTTCGTCCACACATACGTCATCGTTACGATCATGATTTCGGCTCGTCGTGTGGACGTGACCCTCAAAGTAATGTGAGGCAAAAGCTGAAACTTCTTCGACAAGTGTGCATTGCATATAGAACCTTCAACCCTTGCCTTATTACGCACATTATTTTTTAACTTCTTAAGATACCTATATGTAAAGTTGCAACAAAAAATTAACCAATTTTTCAAGCAATGAAATAATATTTGAAATGTCAACATATCTTAATGATGTATATATTTACCTCTCGAAAGGATACATCCAGCGATACTGCACGGGACCAGCTATGCTCGCTTCGTATGACAAGTGAACCGGTAAATGCTCCATTGAGTCAAAAAAACTGAGAGGAAATATTCGCTCAAGCTTGCATAAAATAATTGAAATTTCCTCCTCAAGCATTGCCATGGATGCAGAAGTAATGACTGCGGCAGATAACTCCTTAAAGAATAAGCTGAGCTCCGTAATTGCCTTCCAGACATGTTGCGGAAGCAACTCACGAAAAGCTATAGGTAATAACCGTTGCATGAAAATATGGCAGTCGTGACTCTTCATGCCAAACAACTTGAGCTTATGCATGTCCACACACCTATCGATATTTGAGGCATAACCATCTGGAAATTTTAACCCTCTAAGCCAGTTACATAAAACTTCTCGTGAATTTCTATCAAGAGTGTAACATGCTTTAGGATAGGTCCCATCGGCACTCCTTCTCAAATCACCTCTTCTGCAGTACTGATTAAGTTCTTCTCTTGACTTTGCAGTATCTTTTGTTTTTCCCAGGATGTTTAGCACCGTGTTAAATATGTTATCAAAGAAATTTTTCTCGATATGCATAACATCCAAGTTGTGCCGGATGAGATTTGTGCTCCAATAAGGCAAATCCCAAAATATACTTCGCTTCTTCCAGTTATGTTCTTTACATATTCGGCCATTTATTCTATCTGCATCCGGTTCCCATGCATACATCAACCTCAAATGCTCTATAGAATCAAATAGATCCGTGCCGGACCTAACCGGTTCGGCAAATTTTGTGACTGCTTTGTTCTTCCGGAAGGCGATCAAGTTACGCCTGTAAGGATGATTTGGGGACAAGAACTTCCTATGGTTATCAAACCATGACTGCTTACCACTCTTCTACAATGTAAATGCATCCGAATCATACATGCAATGAGGGCATGCCAGACATCCAGCAGTGCTCCAACCAGACAACATTGCATATGCCGAAAAATCACTTATTGTCCACATCAAAGCAGCTCTCATTAAGAAATTATGTTTCATAGAAATGTCGTAGGCTACGACTCCTGTTTCCCACAACATTTTCAATTCGGCCACCAACGGTTGCAGAAAGACATCAATCTTTTCCTTTGGATTTGATGGTCCTCGAACCAAAACGGTTAAAAACATTGCAGTATCTTTCATGCACTTCCACGGAGGAAGGTTATATACAGTCAGTATCATAGGCCAACATGAATACTGTTGCCCCGCTTGACCAAATGGTTGGAAACCATCGGTACAAAGACCTAATCTCACATTCCTTATATCTTCAGCGAAATCAGGATGATTTTCATTGAAATGCTTCCAAGCCTTTGAATCTGATGGATGCCGAATTTCATCCTCTTTAGATTCATGTTCGGCATGCATCTCATATCAGCAGCTGTTGCCTCAGATCTGTATAATCTCTGCAGGCATGGGGTAAGAGGAAAGTAATGCATCCTCTTGTAAGGCATACTTTTCCTCCTACTTGTACCGGCTCCTCCTTCGGTGTTTTTGTACCTCGATTGCCCACAAATCTTACACCATCTCAGCTCTGAGTCTTCACCCCAAAATATCATACAATTGTTCAAGCAACAATCGATCTTATTAACTGGGAGCCCAAGCCCACGCAACAACTTCTTTGTTGCGTAAAAACTGTCTGCCGCAACATTTTTATTTGGCAAAATTTCTTTGATTAACTCAGCTACAGAATTGAACGCCTTTTTCTGATAATCGATGTTCTGCCTTAATATTCAACATTCGAGCAGCTGTAGACAACTGGGAATGACCCTCACAACCAGGATACAATTCTTGATTTGCAGCACGCAACATATCATAAAATTGCTGTGCTTCTGGATTTGGTTCTTCCATAAATGTATTCTGACTGAATTCATTACCCGATGCATTCATCACCATTTGTTCATATGTGTTTAAATTCACAAATGGTTCATCTTCGGGAATTGACTCTTGTTGGCCTATAACAGCTGCTGGAATATCTTTTGGTTCACCATGACAGTACAAACATAGTAATCAGGAACAAACCCCTTCTTACACAAATGCACCTTAACAGTTTCCACATCTCTGTAGGCTTTATTCTGACACCTGTGGAAGTTGCATGGGCACCTAATCCTAGGGCCATCCATCCAGTCAGGTTGGCTACATGCAAATGAGATAAATTCTTCCAATCCATTCAGAAAATCTGGATTAAGCAAGCCATCTTTTATCCTTGCATACATCCACGAGCGAGCCCCGCTCATTTTTTACCGACTTATACAAAGTCTGGTAAATCATTAAATGAAACCACAAAATAAAACTATATTAGTATAACTAAATATATAACTAAAATATTTCTTGGTCACAACTAAGGTTAATAACAACCATTTAAATCATTTATAAGTAAACAAATTTTTTTTAGGCAACTAAGGTCCCTACCATGCAAGGGCGAGCTACGACTACGATCCTTGGCGTGCTAGCAAGGACCGATGCACAGGTTCATAGCTAATGGGAGGGCTTGAGTTTGGGTCGGGCCGCAAGGCGTGCGTTTAATCATGAGACTTCACAAGCATTCAAGTGTCTTAAATTAATTCTACCTTCACTCCATGTCTATAAGGTAAGGCCCTATCCCATTCAAGAATATTTTTTGTGATATGTTATTCTGCTATTAATTATCATCGATCGGTTACATTGAAATTTCGGCAGCATTTTCCCATATGTTCTCCTAAATGTGTGGTATATAAGCCACACTAGGAGAACGTATGAGCAAATACAAACCGAAATCTCACCCAACGATGATTAATAGCAGACTAACATATCGCAAGAAATATTCCCAAACTGTCCACCAGGACAATTTGAGAATTTGCAAGACTAAGGCTTACAAATTCTCAAACGGGTCTAAAGGTTATAGTGCTGTGATTATGGAAGTCCGAAGACAATCGAACTTATGCTTGTTATTCTTAACTTCTTATGAATTATACATGTAATCACTAATTTTTTAAGATTATTGTGTCAAATACAAATGTTTGTGAAGACTAAAATGTAAATCATTGAAACTACTAATTTGTTGCTGGAAATTAAATAATATTACAACAAGACTTTTTATTTAGCATTACATAATTTAATGCATCATTCAGTTTGCAGCAGAATATAAATAATCAAGACATAACAAATGTAAATAAGTACAAATGCACAAATATTATTGCATAAACATTCTGCTTAAATTAATTATTGCATAAACATTATGCAAATTAAATAATAATACAACAAGACTTTCTATCTAGCATTACAAATATTATTGCATAATCAAGACATATCAATCAGTCTATCCAAATAGCTCTGTGGCCCTCCTAACTAAATTTTTTTTTTTTTGGACTGCGGCTTGGCCACCGTGGCCGTGGCCGGAGAAGACACCCCCCCCCCCCTTTTTACGATTTTTTTTTTTTTTGTGACAGTGGCCTGGCCACTGCCGGCCACGGCAGCGGCCGTGGCCGCCTTGTCCGGCCACGGCCACAGCCATGGCCGCCTTGTCCGGCCACGGCCACAGCCGTGGCCGAACAAGAAAAAAAGGGGGGGGGGGCGGGGGGGTCCCCCCCTGTTAAGAATTTTTTTTTGTGACAGTGGCCTGGCCACCGTGGCCAGGCCACTGCCGGCCACGGCAGCGGCCGTGGCCGTGGCCGGACCCCCCCGTGTTACAGTGGCCTGGCCACGGCAGCGGCCGTGGCCGCCTTGTCCGGCCGCGGCCACGGCCGTGGCCGGACAAGAAAAAAGGGGGGGGGGGGGGGGTTTCCCCCTCCCCCCCTGTTAAGAAATTTTTTTTTTTTGTGACAGTGGCCTGGCCACTGCCGGCCATGGCAGCGGCCGTGGCCGGAGAAGACGGCCACGGCAGCGGCCGTGGCCGCCTTGTCAGGCCGTGACCACGGCCGTGGCCGAACAAGAAAAAAGGGGGGGGGGGCAGGGGGGTTTCCCCCCCCCTGTTAAGAAATTTTTTTTTTGTGACAGTGGCCTGGCCACCGTGGCCAGGCCACTGCCGGCACGGCAGCGGCCGTGGCCGAAGAAGACGGCCACGGCAGCGGCCGTGGCCGGTAAATGGCCGTGGCCGAACAAGAAAAAAAGGGGGGGGCGTTCCCCCCTGCTAAGAAATTTTTTTTTTGTGACAGTGGCCTGGCTACCGTGGCCAGGCCACTGCCGGCCACGGCAGCGGCCGTGGCCGTGGCCGAACAAGAAAAAAAGGGGGGGGCGGGGGGTTCCCCCCCCTGTTAAGAAAATTTTTTTTTTGTGACAGTGGCCTGGCCACCGTGGCCAGGCCACGGCCACGGCAGCGGCCGTGGCCGCCTTGTCCGGCCGTGGCCACGGCCGTGGCCGAACAAGAAAAAAAGGGGGGGGGGGGCGGGGGGTTTCCCCCCTCCCCCCTGTTAAGAAATTTTTTTTTTTTTTGTGACAGTGGCCTGGCCACCGTGGCCAGGCCACTGATGGCCGCGGCAGCGGCCGTGGCCGGAGAAGACGGCAGCGGCCGTGGCCACGGTCGTGGCCGAGGGAGGGGGGCGGGGGGGGTTCCCCCCCGTTAAGAATTTTTTTTTTGTGACAGTGGCCTGGCCACCGTGGCCAGGCCACTGCCGGCCATGGCAGCGGCCTTGGCCGGAGAAGACGGCCACGGTCTTGGCGTGGCCGGAGGGAAATGATTAAAAAAAAAAATTTAGAGAGTGTGGGGGCTTACCTTGGTCGAGAGAAGACGGCGGAGTCGGAGGAGAACGCCGGGGAGCCGGAGCACCAGAGGGGAGGCGCCGGAGCAGCGAGGTGGGAGCTGGAAATTTTTTGAGCACGGCGGCGGCTAGGTCAAGACGGGGAAGAAGAAGAAGAGAAGGCACGCTTTTATATAAGTAATTAGCGACGCAATAATTTGCGTCGCTATATGGTCGCAATATTTTTTTTTTTATTATGTATTAGCGACGCATTAATGCATCGCTAATCCATCGTTAATCTGGTTTTATTATAATTTTATGAAAAAATAGCGACTCAAATAATTGCGTCGCTAATGCGTCGCTAACTTGGCGCCAATGTCCGGCGGGAAAATTTATTTTTATTTTCTAGGAATTGCGTCGCTAAGGCGTCGCAATATTTTTTTAATATTTTTAATTGATTAAAATAATAACTTATTACAATAATTGCGACGCAAGCAGTGCGTCGCAATAATTTTTAAATATTTATAAATGATAATATTTATAATTTATGATAATAATTGCGATGTAAAATTTCATCGCAATTAATTTTTTAATTATATTTTATTAATACGTGCAAAAAATTTATTAATACTGAAAAAATTTATATTTACTAAAAATAATTGCGACGCATAAATTGCGTCGCAATATTTGTTTAATTTTTTCCTAAAATGCGTCGCTACGGCATCGCAAAATTTTTTAAATATTTATTAATGATAATATTTATAATTTATGATAATAATTGCGACCTTATTGCGTCGCAATAATTTTTTTAATATTTTTAATTAGATATATTTATTTAAAAAACATTGCGACGTAAATTATGCGTCGCAATATTTGTTTAATTTTTTTGCTAAAATGCGTCGCTATGGCGTCGCAATATTTTTTAATATTTTTTAAACTTTTCATAAATTTTTTTTGAGTAATTATAAGTGATCCAACGGTTGCGATCGATCCAAGCCATGATCGATCGATCCGACGGTTGCGATCCCCTGATCCCGATCGGCCACGACCGATCTCGGACCGTGGCAATCGGTCCGATCGGCGACGATCCGACGGTTGCGATCGATCCAAGCCCTGATCCCGATCGGCCACGACCGATCTCGGACCGTTGCGATCCGTCCGAGATCGGCGACGATCCGACGGTTGCGATCGATCCAAGCCCTGATCCCGATCGGCCACGACCGATCTCGGACCGTGGCGATCGGTCCGATCGGCGATGATCCGACGGTTGCGATCGATCCAAGCCCTGATCCCGATCGGACCGATCTCGGACCGTGGCGATCCGATCGGCGACGATCCGACGGTTGCGATCGATCGAAGCCCTGATCCCGATCGGCGAGATCTCGGACGCATCGTCCGATCGGCGACGATCCGACGGTTGCGATCGATCCAAGCCCTGATCCCGATCGGCCACGACCGATCTCGGACCGTGGCGATCGGTCCGATCGGCGACGATCCGACGGTTGCGATCGATCCAAGCCCTGATCCCGATCGGCCACGACCTATCTCGGACGTTGCAATCCGTCCGAGATCGGCGACGATCCGACGGTTGCGATCGATCCAAGCCCTGATCCCGATCGGCCACGACCGATCTCGGACCGTGGCGATCGGTCCGATCGGCGACGATCCGACGGTTGCGATCGATCCAAGCCCTGATCCCGATCGGCCACGACCGATCTCGGACCGTTGCGATCCGTCCGAGATCGACGATCCGACGGTTGCGATCGATCCAAGCCCTGATCCCGATCGGCCACGACCGATCTCGGACCGTGGCGATCCGTCCGATCGGCGACGATCCGACGGTTGCGATCGATCCAAGCCCTGATCCCGATCGGCCACGACGATCTCGGACGTGGCAATCGGTCCGATCGGCGACGATCCGACGGTTGCGATCGATCCAAGCCCTGATCCCGATCGGCCACGACCGATCTCGGACCGTCGATCGGTCCGAGATCGGCGACGATCCGACGGTTGCGATCGATCCAAGCCCTGATCCCGATCGGCCACGACTATCTCGGACCGTGGCGATCCGTCCGATCGGCGACGATCCGACGGTTGCGATCGATCCAAGCCCTGATCCCGATCGGACCGATCTCGGACCGTGGCGATCGGATCGGCGTCGATCCGACGGTTGCGATCGATCGAAGCCCTGATCGATCCGGTCGGCGATCAACGATCTCGGACCGTCGCGATCGATCCGACAATCCGACGGTTGCGATCGATCCAAGCCCTGATCCCGATCGGCCACGACCGATCTCGGACCGTGGCGATCGGTCCGATCGGCGACGATCCGATCGATCCAAGCCCTGATCCCGATCGGCCACGACCTATCTCGGACGCAATCCGTCCGAGATCGGCGACGATCCGACGGTTGCGATCGATCCAAGCCCTGATCCCGATCGGCCACGACCGATCTCGGACCGTGGCGATCCGTCCGAGATCGGCGACGATCCGACGGTTGCGATCGATCCAAGCCCTGATCCCGATCGGCCACGACCGATCTCGGACCGTTGCATCGGTCCGAGATCGCGACGATCCGACGGTTGCGATCGATCCAAGCCCTGATCCCGATCGGCCACGACCGATCTCGGACATGGCATCCGTCCGATCGGCGACGATCCGACGGTTGCGATCGATCCAAGCCCTGATCCNGATCAAGAATGATGCTGCTCACATTTTCTGAATGGGTGTCGTAGGTTTATAACTAGGATATCGTAATTTTATAACTGAGATGTTGTAATATTTTTTTGGCCTATATTAGAGATCTTTCTGGGATGTCGTAATTTTATAACTACGATATCATAATTTTATAACTAGGGTATCGTAATTTTTTTCTGTTAAAATATTATAAAGATGGGTATCGTAATTTTATAATAATTTTACAATTAGGATGTTGTAATATTTTTTCGGCTTATATGAGATCTTTCAGAGATGTCATAATGTTATAACTATAGTGTCGTAATTTTACAACTAAGATATCGTAATTTTTTTCGGTCGGAATGTTGTAAAGCTTTGCCTTAATATTTTTTGAATAGATATCGTAATTTTATAACTATAGTGTCATATTTTTTTTTGGCTTTCTGAATAGATATCGTAATTTTATAACTACGGTGTCGTAATTTTGCAATAGGATGTCGTAATTTTTTTCGACCGATATTAAAAAACTCTTGAGATATTGTAAAGCTTTGCCTTAACGTTTTATTATTAGGGTATCATTATTTTATAACAAGGATATCACAATTTTACAATTAGGATATCGTAAAAAAAATTTTTGGAAGGCAAGCTATTCCGTCTTGTCTCATTAGGGATAGCGTATCACTTGTGAATTCGTAATTATAATCCTTGATATCTCGTCCTATCGCGTTAAGACATGTAGTTAAAACATGCAAGATTTGTGGACTAATAAAAAAAAAAAAAGGTGATGTGTCCTATGTAAGATTTAGTACTAGTGCAGCATGGCCTATGCCGAGCATGATAATTTGCTTGCGCAATAGCCTGCATCAAAGAGTTCATTTATGAATCTCGTATTACTGATCTATAAACTTATGCATGAATAAATTATCATGTTCGATATCAATTATGTTGCACCGAAGGTGATGTGCTTAAGACATGTAAGCTCGGACGGTGTGCCAAAGATTTTTCCCACGACGCCTATGAAACTTTTGGGCCAATACATACCTCGCGTTGTCTTTTGCGCGCAATTGACGGCTGCCGAAGGGTTTGGACATTGGAGCCCACGCGTGCCTCTAGAATCTCATGACTTCCACTCCACGAGCGAGGAGGAGAGACTAGTGCTGCTTGGCTTGAAAGCGGTTTTTTTTTTTTTTTTTTTGGTTTGAATCTTAGGTTGAAATCCTTTGGGGGAAAAAAAGAACAAACTCGAGAGGCTTTCAACCTCCTACGCTTTGGATGGCGTAAGGTGCCAATAGACTTCGTGAATTTGCAATTATATAATAATATAATCTACATTATTACTATGTTCACACGGTGTTTATTTTATTCTCTTGACACAGAGTAAATAAATAAAGTCAACTTTTGCGGTAATTGTGGTTGTTCTTTTGACGCCGGCTGTAGGAAGGCTGATGGCTGTTAGCAATTTGAAACTTTCTGCTTGATTCTTTGGCTGATATGATATTTGGACATCCGAACGAGATTGCATTGGTTTGACCTCAGCTCGGTACAAATTGATACGCATGTAACCTTGGAACCGGTTCCACTTTATCGATTCAATACTTAATTTTAATGCTTAAAGTTTTTTTTAAGGTAAAAATGATAAGTAACTCATAAAATATATCCGATGTCTTAAGTTTAATCCTTAAAATCATTTTAATTTTTTTAAAATTTTATTTAATTTAATAAAATAGAGAATGATCAGCTTAGAATCAAGAAAAGAATGAAGAATCAATCTGATAAAAATGAATTTAAAATTTTTTAATCAAAACCAATCTTAACGCTATCCTGTCATTCGTCCAACCATATCTCCGCCCAAAAACTGAGAGTCAAAATCAAACTTTGGCATTTCAACCTTTCACACGCTTTCCTTTTCGTGGATGACACGGTAAATGGCGTTTTGTGGGAGGTTAGGAAATGCTCCCGTCAAAGCAACTCTTTTCGTTGGGCCATTAATGGTATGATTTTTGACGAAGAATTCTCGATCTTAACTGTTTAATGGGTAATAAATTTTTTTATTAATATAAATAAATAAATAAATTGAAAATGATATTCTTCGTTTCATTTTTATTTTCATCATCTTTAATATAATATATTAAATTATATATATATATATATATATTAAAAAAATTAAATTAAATAAAAAATATATATAGTAAAATACTTTTGAATATAATCCTTTCTTTCTTCTCTCACGTAGCTATCTTTTGCTCTTTTTTCTTTCACGGAGAAGTTTTGAACATCAAAGCCAAACGAAAACTTAGTTTCATCGTTTATCTTCGCCAATTGCTGTCCCATCGATACATTTTTTCTTTCTTTGGTATGCTCATCTCTTTCTTTTATTTTTTTAAAAAAGATATCTCTTTATTTTTTGCTTTGAAATTTGAATGTATTCTTTTTTTTACCATTGTTACATTAAAAATCTTTATTTTCTATCTAGTTTGTACTGTGTTAAAGCTAATATGCATTTCTTAAAAGACCTAAATCAAACTATTTCAGAAGTAATCTCTTATAAGTTATATGTATCAATATCATCATTTGGTTGTTCTTGATTAGTCTCTATTTTATTCTAAAAATTATTTATTTAATTTTTAATAATTTATAAATTTAATAAAATAATTTTATTGTTTTTACATAAATGACCAAACGTATACCATTAGCAGGCCAGTTTAATCTTTTCCCGAAGATATTTTGCGAAAGATGTTAAGATGTCAAATTCTTTTCTTCCTTTAATTTTCAACTATATAAATTTTTTTAAATAAACATCCCTTTAAGCTTATATCCAAAAGATCTTCAAATAAATCTCATAAATATGTAGAACAAAAACTAATAAAACTTTAGGCTTTGTTTGGTTGATAATACACAAAAAAAAAAAAAATTATTTTTAAAAATATAGATTATATTTAAAAATTTAAGTTATAATTTGTTGATTTTTTAGTATTTGAAAATATGTTTGGTTGATATTTTTGAAAACTATTTTTGAATTTAAAATTATGGGAAGAAGAAAGAAAGCGAATTTGTAAGTTTTGATGTTTTGAAAAAAGAATGATAAAATCGTCTAAGAGAATCTAAAAAAAAAAAAAAAACCGTCACTATAGTATTTTCAAATGTATTCAGGCTTTTAGGATCATTTTAAAAAAGTATTTAAAGAAATGATCCGAATCAAACATATTTTTTATGCTATAGATTGATTTTTTTATTTTTTAAAATAAAATATTTAATTCAAATATACTATCAAACGAGCTCTTAATAAAAATGAAGTGAAAGAGAGTTTAAAAGTTTTTTTAAAAAAATTAGAAATATCGTTGAAAAAATGGAAGGAAAGAGGAGTAGATCTGATTTCAAATACAAACTTACATCAATTCGATCTTAGGGTTCAAACACGTCTCTCAATGCTGCCACGTGGTTCATGGACAGGCTTTCGTAACGTCCCAGTTGAACGTCCCAGTTGACTGACAGCTATACCCGTTGACAGGAGTGGGAGGCCCGTGACGAAAATCCAATCCACTGTCAACCCTTCTCGAATCTTCTTCGCCATGGTGGCCCCAAAGGCGGCAGAAGAGAGAATCCAACGTGGATACAGAGAATGTTTGCTGGTTTCCGTAAAGCTTTGCTTGATCGATTCGGTTCTCATCGGAGTTGGTCTTGCCATGTGTTTTTTTTTTTATGCGGTAAAGGCAAGTGGCTCCCCAGAGTTACCGAGACCTCTTCCACACCCAGTTGGAAGCTGGGGGGGATATAAACTAAGCACCTGGTTTGCTGGCCTCCAGGTCTATGATCCAGTGTTGAAGGTCTGAGAGGGATATAAGCGCGTGCTCTCCTCCACCAGAGACGAGTTGACCTCAAGGCTTGCTCTTCTTTATATCCCCCTCTTCATGCAGCAACCCTAGCCAGTGATGGAATTCGATCATCCCAGCCCTGAGGAGCCCGAGACGGCCACGGCCGGAGAAGGCGGTGGCTCGAGCGCCCACACGGCCCGGTCCTTCGACTGCACCTTCTGCAAGAGAGGCTTCTCTAACGCCCAAGCTCTTGGAGGACACATGAACATCCACAGGAGGAAAGAGTCAAGCTCAAACAGCCCCCCAATCAAAGCCAATTCCGTTTCGATGTCTCCGACAAGTCTGCCCCCTCGTACTCCCAGGCCCAGAGGAACCACCCATCGCAGCCGCCGATGCATGGAGGCCAGGATAGTGGGTGCACGTCCCAACTGCCATGGATGGCTACAAGCGAACAAGACATCCCTGGAAATAGGATCCTTGATGAAGGTAGACCCAGGCAGCTGTCTTTGTTTGCCGAGAGGCCATTACGAGGAGATGGTGCGGCTTCGGGCGGCTTCGGCGAGCGACCAGGAAGGTCAGATGAAGCGTCGGGCTTTGAAGCAGTGGCACGGAATTGGATCTTGAGCTCCGACTGGGACCAGAACCAACTGATCATAATGTCTCGACAGCAGGCCCCAAGGAGTTCTTTTGAGAGAGGTTGCTGCCTGAACTAGTTGTTGGAAAGGTCTTGTTCTCTTCTCCCACTACCATCTTCTTACACAAGGGATAAAGATTAAATTAACAAAAGGCAGTGTATCGATTCTCTTCACGAGCTTCAGCACTTGTTGAATATATGCATATATGGTGATTTTGAAAGTTCCTGCTTGCATAGATAGTTCTATATTGCAGAAACTTCTCTTTATTTTGAGTTCCAATTTAGATGTTCTTGTTTCTTCATCTGGAGTTAGAATTTGCGAATTAAAGACAGAAGGAAACCAGCAAGTTTGTGAACGCAGGCATGTCTAGCTTCTGTCAATATATGCATCAGCCGGAGAACATGAATGGTCCCAGTTCTTACTTCTTAGCATATTAGAAGATTGAATTGAAGGGAGTGAAACATGAGGTGTTTGATATGGCTCATCATTCTCTTATCGTTTTATTGGGATATCAATCGTTGCCGCTAGTAAAATATGCCTGAAATCTCTTGATGTTTTTGATGTATCAATGAACTACATTCGCATCGATTTCAGCAGTCAAACACTTCTCCTAGGAAGCACAATCACCAGGAGACTCTGTTACAAAATTCTATGCACCTAGACTTCCAATATCAGAGATCTGTTGTAGAATAGGTTTAGTAGCAGTGCGCGATTTCCTTTTTCCCCTCTTTTTCCTTCATTCCTTTCACGTTCTTAAAGATAATACCGTGTGAACTATTTTGCGAACTAGATGCATGATTATTAGAAAATTTATATGGCAACACGTCACAAATTTTGCTACCTTCTGATTGATCTGGAAATCTTTAATTTTATAGGTCACCTTTTGGATTGCAAAGAAATGCATGATAAATGAATGGCTCCTACTTTCTCTTTAAAGTCATAGCTATCTAAAACAGGAGATCGATTCATTAGCTAGGGTCATTCAGCAAGTGTGATTCCCTAATGCAATTAGAATCATCATGTTAAACTATTGTAGATTGCTTATCTTGTGCATGATTTGGTGCCCTCAAGAGCTTTCCTGTTGGAAGTTATTTCATTTTTGCAGTACTGAATTGTTGATTCTACACTAATGCATGATTCAGGTTCTTAACCTATTTGCACTGTTGTCCCTCTGACACACTTTTATCATCACTGCCAGGTACGAATAACAAATCTACAATGCTTCGTCGGTTTACTTGTTGAAGGAAAGTCATTACTTCATAAATCAAATGAGCCTTCTCCTTTGGATATCAATGAGTCAAGATTTTATTGAGCGATTGAAGAATACACAAGTGGATAAGTTTGCTGCCTAACTTGAGCATTATTAATCTCAATTGTTTGATCTAATTATCAAGATTGCCTAAATTTACATCATCTGTTTGTTTGCCCAACACAATAGCATATGGTGATCGAAGCCTGCATATTTTATCTGATTCCTTGTGAAGCTTGGCAGGCATCAAGTTTAGGTCATTAGTATGTAAAGAATCATTGAGCCTCCCATTTAATTATCTATACAAAAAGAAAATCATTTAAACAAGAGGCCTGCCTCCTTTCTGAAGTAAATTCACTAGTTCGTGAACCGTATTGATTAACTAGCTAGCTATGCATTTTAGTGTGTTGCTATCTCTAAGATATCTATTGTTTTGGTAGTCTCAAGACTTTTATCACCTCATGAAGTGATGTTGTCTCTAAGGGTGGTCTTTTGGCTGCAAGCATAGAATTTAGGAAGCATATATAAATATTTAGGATGTTGAACCTTAAATTGCCATCTTAAAATGTTTGCAATGAAACGATAGGACATTGCATTTCCTATTTCTTTCTATGCCATTTGGGGTGCAGATAAGAACGCCCTTGTTTTGAGAAATATCCTGGGAATGAACACTTTCAGATGCCTTAGATAGTTTGAAATAGGGGATAAGAGGGAATATCCCTGGATATCCCCTCTTATTCCGAAAAGTTAAACTATAAGGGATAGCTGGGAATAAAGTTAATCAAAGGGATAACTATGGTTAATCATGGTTAACCATGGGATATCCCCCAATTTATCTCTAGGAAATGCAGGAATAGCTAGTTATCCTTTCAAATAAGAGTAAAAAAAAGATATCCTATGGATTTACCTTTTTGCATTTGATATGATCAATAGGATAGCCAATGGATATCCCTAGGGATAGCCAAGGGACAACTCTATCCCGTACACTTATCCATGGATAATATATTTTCTATCAAACACTACCTTAAGATTGCATATTGCTAAGAAAATCGAAAGGTAAACCTTCTAGATCTGAGAAGTACGGTAACACTTCTCTTGAGGTTAGGCATGTTTGGTCTCCTAAAGTTCAAGAACCTTACGTTCAAGCTCTTAAAAAGAGGAGCAGGTCATCTTGGAGTCTGTGTACGAAGTACGGTTCTCATTGGTATGGATAGTTCTGAGGTTACAAGGAGTTTCATCTGGCATGTGCAATTATATACGTTATTGATCGAAGAGGAAGAAATATTAAATATTTGATATATTGACACCTACGATGAGTAAATGCATTCAGTTTAAACATGAATAATCTTGCAATGCCCCTTTTTTTTTTTCCTCTACCCGGAGACTGGTATAAAAGGTGCTCATAAATTTGTAAGGCACGTTTCCAATCAAGGAGGCGAAAATTTTCTCAGCTGATGGTGAAAATAAAATAAGATGAATTTGGACACAATGGCAGAGCCCTTGCTCGTACGCACGTGTTTGTTGCATGCAAGCAAGAATAAATATTGTCCCTACTGTGAAAACCAATCGTGGAAGGCAAAGGCACTGGTGCACGGTGTAAAATATTGACTGTATTTGGTCCGGGCCAAATCTGGCGTTTGGTGGGGACGGATGGGCCCCAGGTGCCACAAATGTAAACCACGTACGCGCCCACTGTTACCATGGTCAAGCCTTGAGGCTGCCGTTCAGGTTGGCCAGACCCATTGTATCCATCCAGTAGGCAAGCATGCGATATGAGAGAAAAAGGTGACCTTCGTCTAGTTCATGCACCAAGTCTGACAGGTACTCGGAAGGGCACACCAAAAGCAAACAGAACCCCAACCCATGCGTGAACAAATGCAACTTGCCTTTGAAAGTAGTCAAAGTTTCTCCTACAAAAAGAGGAACAAGACAAACTTCTCCTGTAGCTACTCTCACGTTGCACCAAAGAAAGGAAAGGAAGGAAAAGTCATTGTACATTGAATGCGATGAATGCGATGAATTGTAAAGGTTCATATCATAGGACTTATGGATCCCACGTTGCTGATGCATAAACCATGGTGCACGAAAGCAAAGACTTTTTTTCGGAATAAAGAATGGCATTCCAAGGGCCATGGGTCGGCCCATCACCAGCCCAACTCCAAAGCTAACCCATTGAACTTGGTTGGAAGGCAGAGAGGCGAAGAAGCCTATGCTGTTCCATGGGAATTAAAACCATGAGAAAACCCCTCGCGGATGCCGCCGATTCCATCCGCCCAGTCTCCATCCGCTGCCTCGGAAATTTCTCCCGCCTGCTTCCATTCTCGGAAGGAGAAGTAGTGTTTTTTCTTAACCACCGTAATTTTTTTTTTTTGTTTTTTTTCCTGGCCTCAAGGAAGCTTAATTAACCATCGAAAGTTTAAGAACGTTCCTGTTGTCGCACATGGCAGGTCGGAGTTTGATGGCTGAGGTTTTAGTTTTCTTATAGAATAGATTGGTGCAGGAGTGCAGCCTTCCTTGGTTGAACTCTAAGCCTTTCTTAATGCAGGCGTCATTGAGGAGAGTGTCGAATCGGTACTGGACTTAAGAGTTAAGAGTCGTTGGCAGGCTATCAGCTGTCATCATACTTTTAGACAATCGCAAGTATCAGGCATGGCAGAAGAGGGCCTTCTTTTTTTTTTTTTTTAACGCACCTTGGATTCATATTTATTGTTTAGATTAAAAAATTCCCTTCCAGTCTCTCCAGACCCGATAGGGTAGCCTTGTTTATTCGTATGATGATGAAATCGAGAGAGAGATCAACGTAAACCTCCTCCCCTTTGTCTCGTTGGCAAGAACTCATAAAGTGAGTTTATATATGTTGCTGTTAAAATCTGTTCTTCGACTCGGATGCGATTGGGCTGCAGCATGGGCTCCCGTCTGGATGGACCTGTAAAACAATCCTTATGCGAAAGACGTTGAGGGTGGCCCTCTGCGAAAGACCCTCCGACGCTCAAATCAGTGAAGATCGGCAATCAACAAAAATAAGAGAAGGCTCTCGCTGAAGAGTCTCTCCAGAGCTCAGAGTAGGGCGTTAATGGCGGAAGCAAAGGCAGAGAAGGAGAGAGAGTGCCAGTGAGCAAGTGCGCATCGAGTGTGTAAGAGATGGCCCTTACCTGAGGGGATTTGAGGCTGTGGTATTTATAGAGGATCACCTAGTTGCTTGGGAGCATCGTGGGTCCGAAAGCCGTTGAGATCCGAATCCAGTTTGTTATGAAATCGGTAGGATTCGTATCTGGTTAGTTAGAGGATCGCCGGCTGGGAAAGCTTGTTGATATCTCGAGATTTGGCAAGGGCATAGGCTCCAAGGCCCTAGGCCATTCTTAGATATGATTCCTATTTGGAATTGTACTACTTCAAGGTCTCCCATACCGAATTCCGCAGAGGTATAGGTATCGCTCGGGCTTGGCCGAGTGATAGGAGAGATCGGCTAGAAAGGCCAGATGATGAGATGGCTTGGCTAGAGGGGCCGAGAGACGAGATAGCTCAGCTGGGGCCGAGGGACGAAAGCTCAGCTGGGGCCGAGAGACGGGACGAAAGCTCGGCTGGGGCCGAGAGATGATATAGCTCGGTTGGGACCGAGAGATGATATAGCTTGGCTGGGGCCGAGAGATGATATAGCTCGGTTGGGACCGAGAGGCGATATAGCTCGGCTGGGGCCGAGAGGCGATATAGCTCGGCTGGGGCCGAGAGATGATATAGCTCGACTGGGGCCGAGAGATGATATAACTCGGCTGGGGCCGAGAGGCGTGACCCGTGCCTTGGGAACCCTTGGCTCGGTGAGAGGCTAGGGCACCCCAACTTACCGAGGCTGGCCTATCTCTGGTGGATGCCGCACGGCGAGTAGGAATCAGGGTTAGTCTTAGCCATATGCACGATTATTGATGCATAACGATTTTACCCCTCAACACATGCCCCCCACTCCTTAGTTCGAAGCGTAGGTTCGGGCGTAGGGAGTATAACTCCGGGTGACATGACTTGAACAGAGGGATCTGGATTTGACAGCCCACGCAATGATGCCTTAATTAATGCTGCGCGGCCACCGTGCCTTTATGGGACGTGTCACATAAGGCTCCTTTGGGACAACGGTTGGGGAATTGCTACGTAGCAAATCCCGGCTTTCACGACGTTTATAGTGGTGGTTCCGTATGCCTTGGTCGAGGCGCCTTATCTTCTCTTGAGGCGGTTTCCTTTGGGAGAAAGCAAAGTCGAAGCAACGTTATTCCCATTCGCAGCGTTCTTTCGTTTCTTCCCGGAGGGATTTGTTCTCCTACCTTCTTTCAATTTTGCTCGGTGTTCCTTCCAGCGAGTAGAATGATGAGTCCCAGCGATATGGTCTCAGAAATTACTGCTGAGGAATTGGGGAGACTCCGTCTGAAATACGGCATCCCCTCAGATATCCTCCTGCGATTGCCGGGACCCGAGCGTAGGGTTTCGCAGGAACTGGAGCATGGGGTTTTCCTTTATGAAGACAGTCTGAAGGCAGGCCTCCAATTTCCTCTCCATCCTCTGGTGAAGGAGATCATGAAGTTTTACAACATCTGTCCGACGATGGTAACTCCCAACAGCTGGCGAATATCATAGGGTTTATCTCGATGTGTAGCCAAGTGAAGGTAACAGCAACTCTATCCCTATTTCGCGCTTGTCACCATCTGTTGCCCAGGAGGAAATCGGAGTGGTCCTATATCGAACCTCGGAAGTCATTCAAGACGATCGTGGACAAGCCGTCATCCATAAAGGGATGAAAGGTTCGATTTTTCATCGCTGAGGGGAACATCGGTTCTGACTATCCACGAGGATGGGGAAACTCGGTTAGGGACATGGAGGCGCATATGGCCTTATCCGAGCAGGAGAGGGAGGATCTGGGGGTCCTCACCAGCGGTCGGACATTTTCGACTATTGTCTTATTATCGGAGGAGGCCCTTTGTGCCGCTGGGCTTAGCCCCATCGACAGGCAAGGTAAGCTCTTCCCCCTTCCTCTATTTTCTTTTCTTTGAGTGAATGTATCTAGGTTTGATTGGTTGCCACCCATGCCTGCAGCCAAGAAATCAGAGATGGCCGGCTGCATAAGAAAGGAGTTGGGCAAGCACCCAAGAGAAGTCAGCAGCGTGGAGAGGCGCAAGCTTGAGAGGAAAGTCCATCTTTCTGAAGAGCGCTCGCTAGAGGTTGGGCGAGTTAAGGCCAGCTTGCGCTCCTCACCGTCGAAGAAAGGGAACGCAGGAGTGCCGGCGACGGAAGAAAGACCCTCCCTGCTGAGGGAAAGGCAATAGTCGTGAGGGAGAGCATGAAGCAAAGAAGGACTCAGAGAGGATCGCCGAGATCCCCTGTCCTCCGGTGGTGAAAATAGTGGATAGCCCGGAGGGGGCTCCGTCGAAAGCTTAGGGGGACCTGTTGTTGAAGGACCTCCCTCGGACGGATCAGAGGGTGACGATGTTGTGCCAAAGGCAGTGGAGATTCGGGAGGAACTTCCTCTTGAGGAGGCTAGGGAAGCTAATGAACAAGCCGAGGCTTTGACAGAATCTGCGGTGGAGGAGCAGGCGCCGGTGATCGAAGGGGCACTTTTGGGCGAGAAAGAAGGACGAGATGATGACCTTCTAGTTGAAGCTCTCCCTGTTAAAACCTCGAGGACATTAGGGCCAGGGCTGGCCGAGGAATCTGACGAATTGCAGGCCAGACTTTTACTGGAAGAGGCCAGAAGATTGAAAGCTCCTCAGTCTGAGATTGTTCAGACAAGTCCCTTGGATGGGCAGCCTGGTAGTCCGGACCCAGCCATTAAGGAGGCATTTTCTGCTTTGATGAAGTCGGCATTGTATCCGAGCGTTGGTCCCTCGATAAACGAGTTTGCGGACCTGGATCTCATGATGCCGCATTTGGTCAGCGGAACATGGTGAAGGATGTTCACCTCCTCCCCGATATCGACAATCCCACCCTCATGAAGTTGGCTAGGTCCTATGCCTCCCAGGTGAGTTGTCGTTCCAGAGCAGTGGGTGCTTTCTGGTTGGCTTGATCATATCTTCTCACTTGTTTTTGGTTCTGTAGAATGCTTTGGTCACTAGGGCGTTGTGCTGGCGCTTGAGTCTGACGACAGGGGCCAGTATCATGCCAAGAGGGTCAGTTCCGAGCTTCGATTGCGAGCAGCGGCATCTGACAAATTCGAGCAGATCCTGGACGCTGCTAACAAGAAGTTGGAGATGATGAGGGGATTGTATCAGGTCGCCCTCAACGACGCATCCTGGTTAAAGCTTGAAATTGAGGAGTCGTGCAGGCTCCAGGCGAGGTATAAGGAGGTATGCTCGAAGCTCTCGCAGCTCGAAGCCCGGCATGCTAGGGAAATGGAGTCCACCAAGAAACAGTTCAATGAAGATCGAGACAGATTGATGCGGGAAGCTGCCGAGGAGAAGAATTGCCTGAGCAGGATGCTTGGTGAGTCGGAGGAGAAAGTTTGGAACCTTGATCAATGCATTGCGGCCAAGGATAACCGGATTAAATGACACCAAGAGAGATTAAATAAGAATGATGTCAAGCTTTCCTGGGCTTGGGAAGAAGCTGATAATAAGCAAACGAGGATTGATAACCTCATGGGCAGAATCGAGCAGGTTCAAGCTGACAAATTGAGGGCTTTTGGCAGGGCCGAGGAGTTGACCAAGAGGTTAGCTAGGCAGGAGGAGGAGGTTCGGTCCTGTCCTTTAGACCTTTCCTACTAACTCGCTACTGCATTGGCTAATCCTGTATTTGCAGATGGGGAGGGCGAAATCGGAGGGCCAAAACCAACTGAAGATCTTGCACGAGGAGCTGGCATCGAGTAAAGGAAGGAGCTCGGAGCTTGAGAAGCGGGTCGCTGAAATCGAGGAGCAAATGGGCTTGCTCCGAGGTGCAGAAGATGCGACCTATGCCGAGGCCTTCCAGCTTGGTGTGGAGGAGGTCCGAACTAAAATATCTCGGGAGCATTCGGAATGGGACCTTTCCTTTCTGGACGTCGAACCCTCAGAGGCCTGTTCCTCAGGGGCTAAAGAAGATGAATATATCGATGTTTCAGAAGCTCTATTCTGGGTCCCAGTGAGGCTGCAGCTCCTAAAGGGCCCTCACAGCCTGTTTCCGAGGAGGTAAAGACATTTGAAGTGGGCGAGATAAGCCGAGCTTCCCAGGACGTTACGAAGGGAGATGTCGAGGCCGCTGGGGCCGTTCCCAACCCTGTTTCTTAAGGGTTATTTGTATATTTTTCGCTTTTTCACCTTGTAACTCGGTTGAAGCTTTTGAGAAGTGGATCTTTTCCTTCTGCATGATTGTCTTTCTTAGATGATCTTTATTTCTAGTTTTCTTTCGATCGCGAGCATCTTATGGCTTATTCGCACCGTTTGGTCGACTTAGTTCGGGCCTGAGTAAACATCCCAGTCAAGGCCGAGGTATAAGGGTAGATCGAGCAGGACCAAGATATGAGGATAGCTCGGTTACAGGTGAAGTTAGGTAGATCGGCCTGATCGAGGCGAGAAAGCGGATGCGCTTTTGGAGGGAGTTCGATCCCGAAAAGGGGGTTTGTTGAATTCCCCACCGTCATTTACTTATCCTTTTTGGTAAAGAGGGAGCGATTCCTCGCTTCCTGTGAGCGGCCACTGAAGTGATGACGCATGGTTAGATTTTATGGCAGTGGCGTTGGAACTAATGGTTCGGGCGATCTGGGTATCGCCCGAAGTAGTTTAAATACCGATGGGTGGTAGGCCATCACCAACCATTTTCTCTGCCGATCTCCTGTGGATCTATCTAAACTTGTAATAGTAGGATGGCTTCCGAGGATGGAGGGAGGTCAGCTGGAGCGCCAGACAACAGCGTCAATGCCCGCTGGGGGCCCCGCAGGGGCCGTACTAGAACGACCATCGACGGGGAAGTATTGGCATCATCGTTTGCAAGCCATGAGCGACTCCAACAAGCGGTCGAGCAATACATGGTTGTCTCTACCAGGGAGATTGTGCTCCTCCGCGAGACCAATAGCCGATTGGAAAGGCAGGTTGCATCCCTTAAGCAACTGGTGGGCGAGCCGGCTCTGCGGTGAGGGGAGGGCTCAGCAGCTCCTGGAGAAAATGACAAGCCCCTGTGAGGGCCGATGTATTCTTCTCTCTTTATGTCGCCCTTTCTATGATGAATGAAAAGAAAAGTTTCCATAGCTTTTGTGCTTGCTGCTGTCTTTGAAATGCTTGCTTTCATTGTGCAAGTCTTGTAAGTGAGCCACTCTCTTGGGGATTTTTGGCTACCTCGGCAAGATTCAGGGCATAGCGCTCATGCTTTAGCCGAAGTACAAAGAGTGCTTCGTTATCGATGAGATAAAGGCAGCTATCTCTGCCTAGGTCGGAGTGTAGGATAAAGCTCAGTCATGCTGGACTAAAAAAGATACTTCGGTTTATTCCGAAGTATGGGAACAGCTTTGGCCTTGGATGGAAGCACAATGCAACATCTCGGTTTGCGCCAAAGCACAACGGGCAGTTGAGCCGGAGGAGGGAACGTCGAGGTACGTTTATTGAGGAGTACTTGGCTTTTGCGCCCCTTTACTGTTCTTTCAGTGCCTTGTCTTTTCCAAGGCGAGTCGACCTTCCTTTTGCCGAAATGGATAATACGGCTTTGTGGTCTACAAAAGGTCGCTTCGGCACTTTACGGGGACATTCATTATGTCGTCTTTTTCCAATGCGGATCGTTTCAGCGTACGACGCAAGCGCTTGTTTGCCATTGGAGAGTGTCGCTTTCGCTCGGCGATTTCCCAGGCCTGCCCATATCTCTAAGATCGGCGGGCAATTTTCTGCATTTATGACCCATGATCCGGAATCAGAGGAGATCTTCTGGCGTGCATCATGGGCTAAATGACGTGTTTGGCACGCACCGAGGGGCGCTGTTCTCGTCCTGGGAGGCCACGTGGTAGCACGGATAGGGCATTTTGAATCTCGGGGCTTTCTGCTTTAATAGCTGCTCCCGGTCCATTTTGCCTATAAAAAGGGGAGGAAGGGGCCGTGTTAGGCCATTCCCAAAATTTTCTTCTCTGTGAGCTATGAAAATTTTCATGATGCCTGTGTCTCTGAGGGTAAGAGCGAAGGGACTGAGTTTTCTTTTTGCAAGTCGTCTTCCCCCAGATAGCTGGGGTGATGAAGGAGTCGCTGAAGAGCAGCTCGTCCTTAAGGGAGGAGCTTCGGAGATCACATGGAGAGTGCACAGGAGGTCCGTAGAGATCACATGGAGAGCGCACATATGCGCTTCCTGTGTATCCTTTGTGGTTTGCTACGGGGGTTGCAGGATAGGAAGTGCACATGCACCCCTGTAGTACGCACGGACCTTTCGTTCTCCCTCTGGCTGGATGCTTAGCCCCTCTGTGTGGGGAATCTTCCGCCACATGAAGAGGGAGTTGAGAACAGTGTAGGGCTGATGGTCCCCTAACTCTCTCAATTGGGCAGCAACCTGCAGCCCAGCATTCCACCCAGGGGGAAGCTTCCTCAGCATCAGCATCCACAGGTCTGTGTCTCTTTTTGGATCTCTTAATTCATCCATAGGACCCGTGGAGTGCTGGATCAGCCTTAGCTGGTGGTTCAGGGTGAGCTGTCTGATTTCTTGGGTCAGACACCGAAGTTTCATTATTAACCGAAGCTGACTGAAGCAGTTCGGCCGAGCTATTTACTCGTTTTCATTTCCTGTGCTTTGACGCACTTGTAACTCCTCTTAGGAGGTTGTAACTTTTCTTCTGATGAGGAAATAAAGAAATTTTTCATTCCTTCTTCCTTTAGTATCTACCTCCTTTGAGCTGAGAGTTGTAACTCCCATATTACGCTTTTTATATCATAGCATATTTCGGTAGCGCTATTGCTACTTTGTTCTTGCTAAGGCCAATGTCCGGTCCTTAGCATAGGAAGCGTATATCCATGTTTGAGTCAGAAGGAGACCTGGGCGGTCCTGTGGACTCATGAGATAAGCGTGATCCTGTTTGCAGAACGGGGCGGGTATTTCGGCAGGAAAAGACAGTTCGAGACATGTTTTCGCTAGTGAATAGTGGGAGGTCGTTTGCCTCCATCGAGGTATAATAGGACGCCTTAGCCGCGTCAGAGCGATGTAGAGATTACTCAACTCAGCCGAAGCTTCAATATATCACTCGGTTGTTGCCAAGGTATGAAGGATATCACTCGGTTGTTGCCGAGGTATAATATTTTGTTTGGCTCTTGCAGCAAATGTAGATTCTGGTGTGGGCTGCCAAAGAGGATGAGGGTTATCCAAATGACGCATAGGGGCATCCGAAGTTTATGACTCGGTTATCTTCGAGTGAGGCAAGTTAGTGCTGACGCGCTTTTCCGCGTCTTTTCAAGGATGCCCAATTTGAGGGAGTCTGGCAAGTTCTCGAGGACATTTATTTTAGAAGGGTTTGGCAAACCGGAGGGAGCCTGGTCCCTAAAAAAAAGGGGGGAGTTCCCCGCGCACCTCGTCGATGCTTATTGATCCTCCTCGGTGAGGGGGTGCGACCCCTTGTCTCCCGCAAGCGCCCACTATAGTGGTGACGCGTGGTGAGTTTCCACGGGTCGAGATTAATGACTCGAATGATCGAAATACTCGCCAGGGGCGGTTTAAATATGGACGAGGGGGATGCCTGTACCGGTCACCCTTTTAGCTAGCCCCCTAAGAGCTTCTGGGTACTGATATGGCTTCCGACGATGAGAGGCGATCCACTGAGGTGCTAAGTGGCGGCGGCAATGGCCGCAGAGACTCCCGGGGGAGTCGCATTACAGTGACCATCGATGGAGTGGGTCTGGCGTTGGCGTTCGCGAGCCATGAACAGCTTCAAAGGGCGGCCGAGGAATATCTGGCTGTTTTGACGAGGGAGGTCGAGCTCCTTCGCCATGTCATAAGCCGACAAGAAGGGGAAATAGCGTCTCTCCGTCAACAGATCGTCAAGTTGGCTCGGCGTGGGGAGGGTTCGGTGGCTCCCGGAGCGGACGCCAAGCCTTTGTGAAGGCTATTGTATCTTTTCTTTCTTCCTCATTGTCTTTCTTATAATAAAGAGGGGGAGGATTTTTGCGACTTTCGTTTTTGCTGCTATCTCCCAGATGTTTGTTCTTATCGCTCGGTCTTGGCCGAGGTTTTAATCTTTGGTACCGATCGGGGCTTTGTTAGCTGCCCGAATCTGGATGGATTTTCTTTGCCTTTTGGTCTGGTCGGGGCTTGTAAGCTGCCCGAATCCGAACGATATCTTGGAGATTGTTTGGTTCGGTCGGGGTTTTTAAGCTGCCTGTATCCGAACGAAGCTTTGGAGATCGGTTGGTTCGGTCGGGGCTTGTAAGTTGCCCAAATCAAAACGAAGCTTTGGAGATCGATTGGTTCGACCGGGCCTTGTGAACTGCCCGAATCCAAACGAAACTTTGGAGATCGGTTGGTTCGGCCGGGGCTTGTAAGCTGCCCAAATCCGAACGAAGCTTTGGAGATCGGTTGGTTCGGCCGGGGCTTGTGAGCTGCCCGAATCCGAACGAAGCTTTGGAGATCGTTTGGTTCGGCCGGGGCATGTAAGCTGCCCGAATCCAAACTAAGCTTTGGAGATCGGTTGGTTCGGCCGGGGCTTGTAAGCTTCCCGAATCCGAACGAAGCTTTGGAGATCAGTTGGTTCGGCCGGGGCTTGTAAGCTGCCCGAATCCGAACGAAGCTTTGGAGATCGGTTGGTTCGGCCGAGGCTTGTAAGCTGCCCGAATCCGAACGAAACTTTGGAGATCAGTTGGTTCGGGCGGGGCTTGTGAGCTGCCCAAATCCGAATGAAGCTTTGGAGATCGGTTGGTTCCCAGGTGCACCGGAAGCGCTTGGCCATATCGAGTCTGTATTGAGTAGAACTCTACCCAGCCGAGGCGCGGAGATTTAATTCAAAGGCTCGGTGCAGCTGAAGTATGGAAGCTTAATTCAAAGCTTAGCGAGATAGCTCGGTAGTGTCGAGAATGGATGCATAAGTGGCATCTGTTTTCCATTACGACTTTCCAAAAAATGACCGCAGCGGTCGTGCTGCAGGTAATAGAAATAAGATGTCGAAGCTGTAAATGAGGTAAGTCTATAGAGAGCATACTCTATTGATGATATATACGGAGGTTACGTTAGGGTCCCCGGTCAAGGACTCCAAAACATTCATCAACTCCTCCATGCAATCTGCTCCAACACCACAATCGATCCTCCCGAACCGTTTCCAGTAACACACGAGCGTGGTAATTAGGATCTAACACACAAGAAATGAAGAATGCCTCACTGTTATTACGAAGAACATGGTCTCATAATTATTAGTCCTTCGAACCACCAGAACACAAGAACACTCGTACAAGGGTTATTAGCCCAAGCACGCCCAAACTTAAGAGGTTATCAGGCCCCAAGTTTACTGGCATAAACGTGCCTATGCCTGGCCAACATTCATAAGCTCTCTACGCTTACACAATATAACTCTCTCCCCCCTTTTCCTATTGCTCCTGAGGAGTGCTTATATAGGCATCCTCAGGAGCTTACAAAATCCTACCAACCCAATCAAATTAAATCTAGATCAAATCTTCAAGATTCTAAGGAAACAATTTGAAACAATTCCTAGAATCAAGGAGATTTGACAATACATGCCTAAAACAACTTAACTGAAAAGGAAACTAATCTTCCCAATCAAATCAAATCTAATCTTCAAGATTCTAAGGAAACAATTCCTAGAATCAAGGAGATTTGACGATACATGCCTAAAACAACTTAACTGAAAGGGAAACTAATCTTCTAGAGTTTAGGAGAAACATCCTAAATCTAGAAGA
Source organism: Calamus simplicifolius (assembly GCA_900491605.1). NCBI lineage: Eukaryota > Viridiplantae > Streptophyta > Magnoliopsida > Arecales > Arecaceae > Calamus > Calamus simplicifolius. The sequence goes on along the minus strand of UESW01003888.1, from coordinate 672,763 downwards.
TATGATTTATTCAATCACCTTCTAGAATTTAGGAGAAACATCCTAAATCTAGAAGATATGATTTATTCAATCACCTTCTAGAGTTTAGGAGAAACATCCTAAATCTAGAAGATATGATTTATTCAATCACTCCCCACAAGAAAATCAATCTCTGAAGATATCTCCATAATGTACTTGATCTCGCCGCCATCCGCCGCCTACACGGTAGCGCTGCCGCCTGTCACTGGGGCCGCATCTCGCAACTTATCCTCCCATCGTGGCCGTATAGGCCATGGTCTTCGCTTGGGATCCTTTCATTCCCTCTTCCATTAAGTGTACCCTTGTCCTCAAGGGTAAATTGTGGGAACCTTAAGGCTATGTCATCATAATCCTCCCAGGTTGCTTTCTCTCTAGGTAGCCCTCTCCATTGCACCAATACTCTCGAGATCTTCCTTCTAATCCTCCCACGTGGCACCATTTTGTATTCAAGAATCGTTGTGGGCTGTAGTAGCATTCTACCTTCCTCATTGAAGGAAGGCAATTCCTCTACAATCAAGCTAGGATCCCCAACTCGTCTCTTGAGGAGAGACACATGAAACACTGGATGAAGTCTTGAGGTTGGTGGTAATTCCAGCCGATACGCAACTTCTCCGACACGGGCAGCCACTTTAAATGGTCCATAGTACCTTTTCTCTAGCTTGTAGCTTGCCTTTCTCTTCATTGTCTTTTGCCATAGGGTTGAAGCTTCAAGTACACAAAGTCCCCGGGCTCAAACCCTTCTAGCCTTCTCCTTTTATCATAATATTTCTTCATGCTCGATTGGGCCTTCTTAAGCTCCCTCTTTGCCTTGGCTAGTATCTCGTCTCTAGTGATCAAGGCTTCCTCCACTTCCGCATTCTTAGCCGTACCCCTCTCATAAGCCACCAAGGTAGGAGGCTTCCTTCCATACACCACTTCAAATGGGCTAAGTGTGATGGAAGAGTGGTATGTTGTATTATACCAATATTCGCCCATGACATGTAGTCCATCCACCTTGCTTGCTCATCATGGCAATAGCATCTCAAGTATTGTTCTAATGTACGGTTGACCACCTCTGTTTGGCCATCGGTCTGCGGATGGTATGAAGAACTTGTCTTCATTTTGCTCCCTTGCAGTGCAAACACTTCCTTCCAAAAGGAGCTCATGAACACCCGATCCCGATCCGTAACAATGGTTCTAGGGAAACCATGGAGCTTTACCACGTTGTCCACAAAGGCCTTAGCCACACTCTTCATTGTAAATGGATGCTTAAGGGGTATGAAGTGAGCATACTTACTTAAGCGATCCACGACCACCAAGATCACTTCGTACCCTTGACTTGCGGGCAAGCCCTCCACAAAATCCATGGACAAGTCTTCCCATATAGCTTCCGGTATGGGTAAGGGCTGCAAGAGACCTGTAGGGGCCTTCGTATCATGTTTGACCTTTTGACACACGTCACATTCCGCCACCCACTTCTTCACACTTCTCTTTAGGCCCTCCCAATAGAAGAAATGCTTGATCCTTATATAGGTCCTAAGCCATCCCGAATGACCACCTTCTTTGCTATGGTGGAAGTGAGTGAGAATCTCCTTCCTCAGGTTTGGTACGTCGGGCACATAGACATAGGACTTGTAGTAGATAAGCCCATCACCCATTTGAATCCGGTCACCCCATTACATGGACTCTCAAGCTTCTCTATGATCTCTTGAGACCTTGCATCCAACTCCACAGCCTCTCTAAGCTTGTCCCATATCCTCCATTCAGCTCCACTCAAGGCCATATGTTCAGCCTCATCTTCATACAAAGTCCACATCATTGGACTTCCCTCCTTCCTTGACAACGCATCAGCCACCTTATTCTCCTTGCCGGGCTGATATATAATGTCATACTCGAATCCCAGAAGCTTTACAAGAAACTTTTGTTGCTCTGGCGTCACGATCTTTTGTTCTAGCAAGTGTCTTAATGCTTGTTGATCAGTCACTATAGTGAACTTTCTTCCCAAGAGGTAAGGTCTCCACACCTTCACCGCATGCACAACCGCCAACATTTCTCTTGCATAAGTGCTCCATGCTTTCTTCATTGGCCCTAAGGCCTTGGAGATATAAGCTATGGGCCTCCTTTCTTGAGCTAGTACCGCCCCAATTCCTTCTCCACTTGCATCAGTATATACTTCAAATGGTTTCTTGAAGTCGGGCAAGGCCAAGACGGGTGTCTTGGTCATGGCTCTCTTCAAGTTCTCAAAAGCTCTTCTTCCATCTTCGTCCACTCGAAGCCCTCCTTTTTTAGCATGGAGGTAAGTGGCTTGGCTATCAATCCATAGCCTTGCACGAACCTTCGATAGTAGCCCGTCAAACCAAGGAATCCTCGTAGAGCCGACACATCCTTGGGTAAGGGCCAATCCACCATAGCTTCCACCTTCCGCTGGTCCACTTTTACTCCTTGGCCGATATGATGTGGCCAAGGTACTCCAGCTCTTCTTGCATAAAGGCGCATTTGGAGCCTTGATGAAGAAGTGGTGCTCCTTCAAGATCATCAATACTCGCTCCAATTGCTTCAAGTGTTCCTCCACATTCTTTGAGTACACCAAGATGTCATCGAAGAATACTAATACAAACTTCCTCAAGAATGGCTTAAATATGGTATTCATAGCCGCTTGAAAAGTTGAGGGGGCATTGCATAGCCCAAAAGGCATCACTAGGTACTCATAGTGGCCGGAATGAGTCCTAAATGCCGTCTTGTGGGTATCTTCCTCTTTCATCCGGATTTGATGGTATCCGGCCCTTAAATCCAGCTTGGTGAACACATGAGCCCCATGCAACTCATCAAGCATCTCGTCCACTGTTGGTATGGGAAATCTGTCCCTCACTGTTGCCTCATTCAATGCTCGGTAGTCGGTGCAAAAACGCCAACTTCCATCCTTCTTCCTCACCAGCAACACCGGTGATGAAAAGGGACTAGTGCTTGGTCGAATCAAGCCACTAGCCAACATCTCCTCCACTTGTCTTTCGATCTCACCCTTTTGAAAGTGAGCATACCGGTATGGTGGCACATTCACCGGTTTGCTCGCATCTTTCAGCACAATGCGATGATCAAATTCCTACTTGGTGGTAATGAAGTAGGTACCTCCAATACTTCCTTGTGTCTTTCTAAAACTGTCTTTACACCTTGGGGCAGCTCCTCATTTCTATCACTATACTTCTCTTCTTGCCCTTCATCTCCTCGGTTTTGGCCCATCACTATGGCGAAGCAATGAGCCCCACCCTTGCATAGTTTTTTAAACACATTGGCCTCGCAAGGCCTTGGCTCTTTTGATGCTAGAGCTGTCCACGTCCTCTTCTTCCCTCCAAGCTTGAACTCCATAGTCATCTTCTCATAGTCGGTGATGACCTTGCCAATGCCTCTTAGCCATGCATTGCCCAAGACAACATCTAGCCCCACCAATGAGAGTACATGAAGATCAGCCGCTATACGGACACCTTGGACATTCATCTTCACGGTTCGCACTACCATCTCGCACCTTAGCTTTTTTCCGTTTGCCACCTTCACATCGAATGGCTCTACTTCTTCCCCATGCAATCCCACCTTAGAAAGAACGCGGGAATTGATGAAGTTATGGGTAGACCCACTATCCACCAATAATGTCATTTCATGCTTGCCAACCCAAGCCATAAGTTGCATGGTTGAGGGCTTTTGTACGCCGGACATGGCATTGAGGCTCAACTTGGCTTCCTCACTTTCCTCATCGCTAGAGAACTCCTCATGCCCGTGCTCTTCCTCACTTGTCTCCCCCAATTGCTCCTCCTCTATCTCGATCATACACATGACCTTGGCTTTCTTGCATTGGTGATCACGGCTCCACTTTTTACCACATTTGAAGCATAAGCCCTTCTTTATGTACTCATCAAGCTCCTCACGACTAAGCTTCTTGACTTCCTTCCCTTTGCTCCTTGAATCTCCCGTAGTCCCCTCCTTTTCTTTCCAAGACCCCGTGGAATACAAGGGTTTATAAACCTTGTTAGCCACTTGGTCCTTGACGTGTCTTTTCTCGAAGTGATGACTTTCTTCAAGGATTTTAGTCATCCTCATTGCTTCTTGCAGCCTAGTGGGCTGCTTCAACTTGAGCTCCTTAGCAATCCATGGTTTTAGACCATCCACGAAAGTGCCGATAAGTGCCTCCTCAGACCAACCCCTCACCAAGGTTTGGAATTATCGAAATTCCTCCACATACGCATGCACCTTGCCATCTTGCTTGAGCTTAGCTAGCTGGCCATGATGGTTGATAATGGGCGAAGGCCCAAATTGCATAAGCAGCTCCCTCTCGAATGCCGTCCACCCGAGCCTTCTTCCTTCCTTCTCATATTGGGCCCGTATCCATCTCCACCATTTGCTTTCCTTCCCATCAAGGAAGAAACATGCTGTGGCCACTCTTTCTATCCTTGGTACTTCATATATATGAAAATAGTGGTCCGCCTTATCGAGCCACTCATGAGGGTCACCACCATTGAACTTAGGGAAGTCAATTTTTGATCTCCTTGGTCCTCGGTTGTTAAACCGATTTCCATCATCATCTTCATAGTCACCTCCACGGTAATGTGGTCTTCTAGGTCCTCGGTGGTTAAACCGATTTCCTTCATCTTCATTATGATAGTGGTGGTCTCTTCTCGGTCTCTCATGTCTTCTAGCATTTTCATGGATCTGGCCATAGGGCATTTCTTTCCCATACCGACTCCCACCGAGTCTTGCATGGTTATCAACATCACGGTCAGACTCCTCCTCTCGCAGCCACCTTTCCACTACCTCGTGCTTATTCTCCACATGCCCGCCCAATCTAAGAGGTTGCCTTGGTTTAGGCTCTCCCCTTGTGGACTTAGAAATGTGAGTTTCCATCCCATCAACGAGTTGCTCCTCTTCCACCCTTGGGGTTTGTCCGTGGTTGGCTCCATTCGCTCCTCCTCCAAGTCTTGCCAATATTGCTTACAAGTCTCGTCTCATGCCTTCCACCGCCTTCATGTTCTCCTCCGTAGCATTAGTGACGGAAGTGATGGCTCCTTGCATATGAGTCATGTTGGTGGTAGTCTCCGCCATTTGCTCCTTCATCCAAAGAGTGGATGACTCCAAAGCTTCAAAGCGGTCTCGGTTGGATGGAAATGTACTTGATCCGGCCTCCATTGAAATATGGGCTGCAACAACAAGTCCAACCTTGGGTTCTCTCCAAAATGAAGATCGAACCCCCTCCCACGAAGAACTTTGCACGGACAACTTCCGACCTTGGGTTCTCTCCAGAAGAAGATCGAACCCCCACCTCAAATAATAACTCCAACAAGAACAAACAACTTCTAACTATAACAATCTAACCCCCACCTCAAATAATAACTCCAACAAGAACAAACAACTTCTAGCTATAACAATCTAATCCCCACCTCAAATAATAACTCCAACAAGAACAAACAGAACAAACAACTTCTAACTATAACAATCTCAATGAAAAGAATCAAAGTAATGTTTGCTCATGATTACCCCGCTTGAAGCGTAGAGATCTTCAAGCAACTACTCTCAACGAAAGCACCAATTTGTTAGGGTCCCCGATCAAGGACTCCAAAATATTCACCAACTCCTCCGTGCAATCCGCTCCAACACCACAATCGATCCTTCCGAACCGTTTCCAGTAACACACGAGCATGGTAATTAGGATCTAACACACAAGAAATGAAGAATGCCTCATTGTTATTACAAAGAACGTGGTCTCAGGATTATTAGTCCTTCGAACCATCATAACACAAGAACACTCGTACAAGGGTTATTAGCCCAAGCACGCCCAAACTTAAGAGGTTATCAGCCCCCAAGTTTACTGGCATAAACGTGCCTATGCTTGGCCAACATTCATAAGCTCTCTAAGCTTACACAATATAACTCTCTCCCCCCCCTTTTCCTATTGCTCTTAAGGAGTGCTTATATAGGCATCCTCAGGAGCTTACAAAATCCTACCAACCCAATCAAATCAAATCTAGATCAAATCTTCAAGATTCTAAGGAAACAATTTGAAACAATTCCTAGAATCAAGGAGATTTGACAATACATGCCTAAAACAACTTAACTGAAAAGGAAACTAATCTTCCCAATCAAATCAAATCTAATCTTCAAGATTCTAAGGAAACAATTCCTAGAATCAAGGAGATTTAATGATACATGCCTAAAACAACTTAACTGAAAGGGAAACTAATCTTCTAGAGTTTAGGAGAAACATCCTAAATCTAGAAGATATGATTTATTCAATTACCTTCTAGAATTTAGGAGAAACATCCTAAATCTAGAAGATATGATTTATTCAATCACCTTCTAGAGTTTAGGAGAAACATCCTAAATCTAGAAGATATGATTTATTCAATCACTCCCCACAAGGAAATCAATCTCTGAAGATATCTCCATAATGCACTTAATCTCACCGCCATCCGCCGCCCTACACGGTAGCACTGCCGCCTGTCACTGGGGCCGCATCTCGCAACTTATCCTTCCCATCGTGGCTGTGTAGGCCATGGTCTTCGCTTGGGATCCTTTCAGGTTATCTGAACTCCACATTCGGGGAATGGATCTCTCACTCAGGTCCTGGAGCTTGTATGTGCCGGGCCCGATGACTTTCGCCACCTGGTAGGGGCCTTCACAATTTGGAGATAACTTTCCTTGCTCTAGCGGCTTAGAGACGGATGCTTTTCGGAGGACGAGATCGCTGGGAGAGAAGGATTTACCCTTGACTCTGGAGGCATAGTAGCGGGCCACTCTTTGCTGGTACGCGGCCACTCTAATTTGAGATTTTTCCCTAATCTCTTCCACCAAGTCGATATTGGTGCGGAGCTGCTTGCCGTTAGTTTCTTCTGAGTAGCTTTCCACTCACTGAGAGGGGAGGCCTATCTCCACAGGGATGACGTCTTCCGTGCCAAAGGCCATCCGGAACGGGGTCTCACCAGTGGGGATTCTCTCGGTGGTGCGGTAGGCCTATAGGACATGATGAAGCTCATCCGCCCATCTGCCCCGGGCTTTGGTGAGCCGAGCCTTAATCCCTTGAAGTAGGGTCCGGTTTGTTACCTCGGCTTCTCTGTTGGCTTGCGGATGCCCTACTGAGGTAAGGCGATGACTGATGCCATGATCTTCGCAGAACTCCTGGAACTTGGGATTATCAAATTGCTTGCCATTGTCGGTGATGATGGTATGCGGGAGGCCGAAGCGGCAAATGATGGACCTCCACACGATGTCCTTGGCCCGAACTTCAGTTATCTGGGCTACTGCTTCGGCCTCGATCCACTTGGTGAAGTAATCAATGGTGACGAATAAGAACTTCCTCTGTCCAATGGTGAGGAGAAAAGGGCCAAGAATATCTATCCCCCACTTAGCAAAGGGCCAAGCGGAGGCAATAGGGATCAGACTGGCAGAGGGGAGCCTCTGGATGTTGGAGTGCCTCTGGCACGGGTCACATGCTCGGACAAGATCATCGGCATCCTTTTGCATGGAAGGCCAGTAATACCCCTGGCGTAGTACCTTGTGGCATAGAGATTGACTTCCCAGATGATTGCCATAAATTCCTTCGTGCACCTCCCGAAGAGCACAATCAGCCTCAGACGGGCGGAGGCATCTGAGCAGCAGCATGGAAAAGGATCGCTTATACAGCTTGTCGTTAACCAGCACATAGTGGGTAGCTTGCAGCTTCAGCTTTCTTGCTTCTTTTCGGTCAGCTGGGAGCGACCCTTCTTTAAGGTACCTCAATATGGGGTCGAACCAGGATGGTTCGGCCTCAATTTGCATCACTCGGTCCACCTCTGCGATGCTAGGCTTTTCAAGGATTTTTAGGTGAAACTTTTGTTCAGAACTCATTGATTCCACAGTCGCCAGTCGGGATAGTAGATCAGCGAGAGCATTTTTGGACCTGGGGATCTAGATAACTTCGAATTCAGAGAAGTGAGAGAGTAAAGTTCGTACCTCTTGGAGATACCGAATCATGTTTGGCTCTCGGGCCTCAAACTCACCCCGCATGTGACCAGCTACCAGCTGAGAGTCAGTAAAGGCATTCAGCTTCTTCACTTTCAGGTCACGGGCGATTCGGAGTCCGGCGAGCAGAGCTTCATATTCGGCTTCGTTGTTGGAGGCTCGGAAGGAGAACCGAACGCCATACTCAAAGGTTGCCCCCTCGGGGCTGGTGAGGATCAAACCAGCACCGGAGCCATTGGTGTTGGAGGATCCGTCGACGTGGAGCAGCCACAGTGCGCTTGATCTCGGATGCTCGGAGGAGTCCGGAGCGGAGCCATCTTCTGGGATGGTGCATTCAAGGAGGATGTCAGCTAGAACCTGTGCTTTGATGGCCAGGCGCGGTTGATATCGGATATCATGCTCGCTCAATTCAATGGTCCACTTAGCCATCCTTCCCGATGTCTTGGGGCGATGGATCACCGCCTTGATGGGTTGGTCGGTGAGGACTGTCATAGAATGCGCCTGGAAATATGGTCGCAACCTCCGAACCGATGTTATCAGGGCCAACACTAGCTTCTCAATTCGGGTGTACCTTGTCTCGGCGTCCCGGAGCAATTTGCTGACATAGTAGATCGGCTTTTGGGTCTTTTTTTCTTCTCTGACCAAAATCAAGCTATTGCGCCTTCTGAAACTGCTAGGTATAGAAACAGCGTCTCTCCCGGATTGGGGCTGCTGAGGAGGGGCGGTGAGCCGAGATACTTCTTGAGGTCCTCGAATGATTTTTGGCATTCAGGAGTCTATTAAAATTCTTGGCAGATCAAAGAGCTTTGAAGAAAGGAAGGCTCCTCTCAGCCGATCGTGCCACGAAGCGATTGAGAGCCGCAATCCTCCCGGTCAGGCGCTGGACTTCTTTGATAGATGCCGGGGGCGCCATTTGCTGGAGGGCTTGAATCTTCTGCGGGTTAGCCTCGATGTCTCGCTGAGAGACCATGAAGCCCAGAAACCTTCCCGAGGTGACACCGAAGGCGCACTTCGTTAGGTTGAGCTTCATCCGATACTTCCAGAGTGTTGCGAAGCTTTCAGAAAGATCCTCAATATGCTGGGATGCTTCCTTACTCTTCACCAGCATGTCGTCAATGTGACCTCCATGTTCCGACCGATTTGCTCCTTGAAGACTTTGTTCACCAGCCTTTGGTAGGTGGTGCCTGCATTCTTCGAACTGAAAGAAATGACACGGTAACAATAGGTACCTCGGTCGGTTATGAAGGCGATCTTTTCTTCATCCTCGGGTGCCATCCGAATTTGGTTATAGCCTAAGTATGCATCCATGAAGGTCAGCATATGATGGCCGGAAGTGGCATCCATAAGCTGGTCGATCCGGGGGAGAGGGAAGTTGTCCTTTGGGCATGCTTTATTAAGGTCGGTGAAGTCGATGCAGATTCACCATTTGCCGTTCGACTTTTTCACCATAACAACATTGGACAGCCAGCTTGGATAATTCACCTCCCGAATGAAGTTTGCCTTGATGAGCTTGTCCACCTCCTCTTCAATTGCTCTCTGCTGGTCGGGGGCAAAGCTTCTTTTCTTCTGCTTCACGGGTCGGGTCCTCTCGTCCACATTAAGATGGTGGATGATAACGTCCGGGTTGATCCCAGGCATATCTAAGGCTGACCAGGCAAAGACATCAGCATTCCTTTGGAGGAAATTGATCAGCTCTAGCCGAGTCTCCCCCTTCAGCAGAGACCCGATCCTTATGGTTCGGTCAGGCCGAGCTTCGTCCAATGGCACCTCCTCCAACTCTTCGGCTGGTTCTCCTCGCTGTTCGGCAAAATCCTCCCGAGCATCCAGTCTATCAACCTTGGGCAGTTTGGATTGCAGGCTGGTGACGAAACACTGCCGAGCTATAGCTTGGCTTCCCCGAACTACACCTACCCCTCGCTCGGTAGGGAACTTCATAATAAGATGTGGGATGGAGACGGCGGCTCTGAGGGACATTAGGCCGGGTCTTCCCAAGATAGCATTGTAGGGCGACCGAAGCTTGGTCACCAGGAAGTCTGCATACACAGTGGCCACGCGGGGCTAGGTTCCTGCATGGACCGTCAAGGTTACGACCCCCTCTGGGGTAATGACATCGCCGGTGAACCCCATTAGGGTGGAGTCCACGGCTCGAAGATTCTCCATGAGAAGCTTCATCTTCACAAACACATCAAGGTACAAAACATTGACGAAGCTTCCACTATCAATGAGAATTCGGCTTACATCATAGTTGTTCAAATTAAGAGATACAACTAGCGTATCATCGTGCGGGAACTGTATCCCCTGGAAGTCGTCATTGGAGAAAGAAAGCTCATCAGGTCGTGCTTTCTTCGGCGCTGAACCTTCTTCATTGTCCCACCCGCCCGCAGGACTGCCGACCGCCTCAATCACATTAATATGGCCAGCAACCAGAGGATTTGGAGGAGGAGGAGGTTGCTGCTGGGGCTCAGGCCGGGGATCGCCCCCATTTCTTGGCTCGGGGGCTCCTCTGAACCGATCCAGTCTACCCTGCTGGATGAGCCTTTCGATCTCATTCTTCAGTTGCCAGCACTCTTCAGTGTCGTGGCCATGGTCGCGGTGGTTACGGCAATACTTGGCAGGGTCTCTCCGGGTAGCATTCCCTCGGAGAGGAGGAGGTCGAGGGAGTTGGCGTTCGATTTTCATAAGGATCTTCACTCTTAGGGCAGTAAGCGGAGTGAACCGATGGAACTTCCTAGGCGGGCTCCGAGTGCGGTTCTTTGGCAGCGGATGGGGAATCCTCTGGCGGTGAGACGGACTTGGCTGGCGGGCAGGTCGGTGCTTATCGGAGCCCTTGGGCTCCTTCTTCTTTGTCAGCTCGGCTCGAACGGCTCTCCGTGATTCCTCGATTCTGGCATACTTATTTGCCAAAACCATCATATCGGAGAGGTTTGGAGGGTAGCTGACCTTCAGCGCTAGGTAGAAGTCGCTCTCCTTCAATACTCCACCCGCCAGGACAGATATGGCTACCTCATGATTAAGGTGGTCCACCTCCAGCATGGTCATGTTAAAACGGTCGAGATACTTCTTCAAGGACTCCCCCTCTCTCTGCTTAACCTTGGAGAGGGAGTCGGATCTCCATCGGTGATGGCGGCTGCTGATGAACTGGCTAATGAAAAGATGGCTCAGCTCGTCAAATGAATCAATGGAACCTGGTTTCAAAGCATTGAACCAAGTTTGAGTAGATCCCCTGAGGGTGGAAGGGAAAGCGCGGTAGAGGATCGCATCTGATGCCCCATAGAACATCATTATCGATCGGAAGCTGCTGAGATGATCGTCGGGGTCGGAGGAGCCATGATAAGGCTCGATGGCAGGCAACTTGACGTGGGAGAGAATCACTTCCTCCATGATCTTTTTAGAGAAGGGGATGCCATGCTCCGCCTTATTTTGAAGTGGATGGGACTGCTTGGCGGCATCAAGCTCTTGACGCATTTCCTGGAGTTGGCGGCGGATTTTCTCATCAGGAAGAGCAGAAGGTGCAGGACGAGGAGAATACTGAAACGGTATTGAATCATGGCGAGAGAACACCGGAGAGAGAGATCGGGCCCGCCGAATCTAGAGAGATCTTTGCCGCAGACTCGCTGGTGAGCTGGCTCAGCTTCCCTAGGATGGCGAGAGGGGTCCGCAACCCCATGCGGGCTGAAAGAAGATATCGCTGGATGAGTGGGGGCTACATTCTCCTCATGAGGGTGAGGAGTAGGAGCAGCCGGATGGGGGGCTTCAGAGCGCCCCTGAACCAAGTGGGCCAGAGCCTAGACTTGCTGGATCAGTAAGGTAAATTGGTCCTGAGTCACCGGAGCCGCCGGTGGTGATGGAGTCTCGACCAGCGGTGGCGGCGGCGCAACACTGCTCACCGGATCAGGTCTTTGAGAGGCGACCTGATCTCGAGCCTCGGAGGTAGCCTTTCTTTGGTTGGCCATGGGAGGAGTTTTCTTTCAGATATAGATCCTTGTTTCATGGATCATAAGTTTTTAGGGACTTGAGGGCCCTTCCTCTAGCACCATTTTGTTGCTGCTGAAATCTGTCCTCCGACTCGGGCGCGATCGGGCTGCAGCATGGGCTCCCGCTTGGATGGACCTGCAAAACAGTCCTCACGCGAGAGGTGTTGGGGGTAGCCCTCTGCGGAAGACCCTCCGACGCTCAAGTCAGTGGAGATCGGCAATTAACAAAAGTGAGGAGAATGCTCTCGCTGAAGAATCTCTCTAGAGCTCAGAGTAGAGCGTTAATGGAGAAAGCAAAGGCAGAGAAGGAGAGAGGGTTCCAGTGAGCAAGTGCGCATCGAGTGTGTAAGAGATGGCCCTTACCTGAGGGGATCTGAGGCTGTGGTATTTATAGAGGATCACCTAGTTGCTTGGGAGCATCGTGGGTCCGAAAGCCGTTGAGATCCGAATCTAGTTTGTTATAAAATCAGTAGGATTCGTATCTTGTTAGTCAGAGGATCGATGGCTGGGAAAGCTTGTTGACATCTCGAGATTTGGCAAGGGCATAGGCTCCAGGGCCCTAGGCCATTCTCAGATATGATTCATGTTTGGAATTTTACTACTTCAAGGTATCCCGCGCTGAATTATGCAGAGGTATAGGTATCACTCAGGCTTGGCCGAGTGATAGGAGAGACCGGCTTGAAAGGTCGGACGATGAGATGGCTTGGCTAGAGGGGCCGAGTGACGAGATAGCTCGGCTGGGGCCAAGGGATGAAAGCTCGGCTGGGGCCGAGAGACGAGACGGCTCGGCTGGAGCTGAGAGGCGAAATAGCTTGGCAGGAGCCGAGAGGCGAAATAGCTCGGCTGGGGCCGAGAGATGATATAGCTCGGCTGGGATCGAGAGGCAATATAGCTCGGTTGGGACCGAGAGATGATATAGCTCGGCTGGGGTCGAGAGATGATATAGCTCGGCTAGGGCCGAGAGATGATATAGCTCGACTGGGGTCGAGAGGCGATATAGCTCGGCTGGGACGGAGAGATGATATAGCTTGGCTGAGGTCGAGAGATGATATAGCTCGGTTGGGACTGAGAGATGATATAGCTGGCTGGGACCGAGAGATGATATAGCTCGGTTGGGACCAAGAGGCGTGACCTATGCCTTAGGAACCCTTGGCTCGGTGAGGGGCTAGGGCGCCCCAACTTACCGAGGCTGGCCTATCTCTGGTGGATGCCGCACGGTAAGTAGCAATCAGGGTTAGTCTTAGCCATATGCACGATTATTGATGCATATCAATTTTACCCCTCAATAATATATATGAATTTATTTGGCTGAAAAAATTGTCATAGCAGCTAAGAGAGGGAGGATTTTTCATGTGAATGCAAATGCATGTCTGGAATGAATATGAAGCATAATAATTTTTCAACGTGTAAAACATTATATATAGAATAATTATATATAATTAATTAAGATAAATAATTAGTTTCTATCTCCTGGATATCTCATGTTATTTCTAAAAGGCATAACTACAAGGGATAGCTGGGAATAAAGTTAACCAAAGGGATAATCTATGGTTAATCATGGGTTATCTCCTCAATTTATTCCCTATAAAATAGAGTAATAGCTGGTTATCCCTCCAAATAAGAGTAAAAAAAGGTTATCCTATGGATTTACCTTTTTGCATTTGATATGATCAATGGGATAGCCAAGGGATATCCCTAGGGATAGCCAGGGGATAAACTATATCCCGTACACTTATCCATGGATAATATTTTTTCTATCAAAAGTGTTTGAAATAAGGAATAAGAGGGGATATCCCCTGGATATCCCTTCTTATTCCCAAAAGCCATAACTACAAAGGATAGCTGGAAATAAAGTTAACCAAAGGGATAATCCATGGTTAACCATGGGTTATCCCCTAAATTTATTCCTTAGAAAATGCAGGAATAGCTGGTTATCCCTCCAAATAAGAGTAAAAAAAAAGTTATCCTATGGATTTACCTTTTTGCATTTGATATGATCAATGGGCCGAATAGCCAAGGGATATCCCTAGGGATAGCCAGAGGGTAAACTTTATCCCGTATACTTATCCATGAATAATATTTTTTCTATCAAACGCTACCTAAAACCTTTCTTAATGCAGGCATCATTGAGGAGATAAGTGTCGAATCGGTACTGGACTTAAGAGTTAAGAGTCGTTGGCAGGCTTTCAGCTGTCATCGTTGGATATCCCCTCTTATTTCCTATTTCAAACACTACCTTAAACAATCACAAGTATCAGACATGGCAGAAGTGGGCCTTCTTCTTTTTTTTAACGTGCCTTGAATTCATATTTATTGTTTTGATTAAAAAATTTCCTTCCAGTCTCTCCAGACCCAATAGGAGAGCCTTGTTTATTCGTATGATGATGAAACCGAGAGAGAGAGAGAGAGAGAGAGAGAGAGAGAGAGAGAGAGAGAGAGAGATCAACGTAAACCTCCTCCCCCTTGTCTCATTGGCAAGAACTCATGAATTGAGTTTATATATATGAATTTATTTAGCTGAAAAATTGTCATAGCAGCTAAGAGAGGGAGTATTTATTTCATGTGAATGCAAATGCATGTCTGGAATGAATATGAAGTATAATAATTTTTCAACGTGTAAAACATTATATATAGAATAATTATATATAATTAATTAAGATAAAGAATTAGTTTCTATCTAACTTATGCTTATATTTTGATCTTTAAAATAAAAAATAGTAATAGTGTTTTATGAGCTTACACTCAGTAAGTAACACAAAGTATAAATCAATGAATCAAGTAAGCGCTGCATTGTAAAAATTCTTAAATCATATCATAGAAAAATAATAGTAATTTTAAAATATTATTTTAATAATTATAATAATTTGTACTTATAATTTTTAATTTTATGCAACTACGGTCATATACAATTCCTATGGTAGGGTAAGTATGCCACTTTTAATTCTGTGAATGAGAGTTTTTTCTTACATAAGTTCATGTGGAGATTGACCGAGATATCCTTCATTTATCACTCATACTAACTGAGAGTTTATGTATAGCATCAATCACATTTCATTTATCAATAATCCAATCATTCATGTTCAAAAATCTTAATTTCTATTCTCTAACTTTATTAATTATTTTATTTTATAAAATTATTTGTTATATTGCTTCATATTGAAATCATAAATAAATTTTTTAATAATATTTATAAAACATAGCAGTAAAAGCAATCGGACATTAAAAATTATAAATCATTCTTTATATGATAACAATTTGTAGCAATTAACAATAATAATACATAATTTATATTCTACTTACTCGATCCAAATTTGTAATAAATATGTTACACAGAATTTAAATCTTTATTAATAGTTTAAAAATAATTACAAAATCTTATTATTTAAAAATAACTAATTATATAAAAGTTTAGCAATTATTTCAATTCAAATAATCATTTATTAATTATAAAATAAATATTTAACAATTATGCAATATTATAAAAATTCTAATTTATGAGTTTGAAATCATTTTAGCAATCATGAATAATTTATAAAATACTCTAACTTATCTTTAGGTCACTTACTAAAGTTTGCAATCTTTTTATTAATCATGAACAATTTATAAAATAGTTTAGGTTACTTACTAGATAAAATTACTATAAATTAATTCTTAATTTTTAAGGCTTAATGACTTCATTAACTTTCTTGATCCTTCAACCTTTACCTTCTTCATTCTTTTAAACTATTAATTTATCTTTATAGAAAGATTTTTTTTTAGAGAAGAGAGGTTTCACTCTTTAATCTTTATAGGATTCTAATATCCTAAAAACAATAAATTTTTTTATCTTTTTAGATATTAGTTTTCTTTAAGAAAATTAAATAGATAAATGTTCATTAAATATTAAAAAATAAATTCTTGATGTAAAACTAATTTCTAAACCATCCAACATAATTTTAAAATATAAAAATTTAGATAAAAATATAAAAAAATCATCTTTATCTTTATAAATGGTATTTTTATAATTTATTAAAAATTCATTATAACTGATAGATATTTATTAAATTATTTCTAACCTCCTCAAATGATTTTTGATTTGAGTGATTCAATATATGTTAGAAAGCTAAGTTAATACTAAATATTATAAAAATAAATTCAATCAAAATTTTAATTTTATTATTTTTTATATTTTTTATTTTAGTTTAATTAAATTATATCTTAATTTGAAGTGAACTATTCCAAAAAGTATTGGATCTGACAGCAAACCATACAGCATATTAGAATGAAATATTTTTTTATTTTCTGCATGCAAAATAAAATAAAAAAAATATCTATTATCATAAAATCTAGAGCCCTTAGAGCAGGTGGATGGGATATCCTGCCCCGCCTGAGACCGGCACTTGGATCTTGAATTGTCACCTTTGCCTCCTGCTCTTGTCTACTCGCATCGGCCACCAACGGAACCAGAGCATATGCATCAATTCAAGCTGTCAACTCAACAGGCCATTTCAACGGACGGTGTCTTCCATTTGGGCGTTGGATGACTTTCGAGGCCTGGGTCAGGGAATCTGGTACAGCTACCATATTGGGAAAATAAGTGCTTCCCTACAAGGAACGCTTCAAAATACAAGGAACGCTTCAATTTTGACAACGACCATTAAATTTTTTCAAAAGAAAAAGAGAGACAACGACCAAATAAAACGAGTATAATATTGCATCCCTTGCACAAGGCCTGCTTAATTTCATACTTACATACCAGCTATGAGCTAAAAATATCATAAATCTGTTGCTAAATATTTTATTTTTTTTAATTAGAACATGGTAAGGTTATCTACGACAGCCGCAACTCATCAAAGCTGCTGCCATGTAACTATTGTTTGGCTTTTTCTATGTAGAAAAATTATTATTTAATCACAATCATAATAAAATCAATGGATGATAAACACAATAGGTGCAGCAATTGATCTCAGAACTTAAAAATTCTTGATGCCATGACCTCCGATCCAAAGTCTAAATCAGAATTATCATGTACAATACGATGACATACTCTTAAGTGAACATAAAAGCACATAAAACGTACTAAACATCAACATACATAGTATAATGATAAATATTAATATTAGCAGAAATTGAATCCATAAATCTCATAAGACTATCGCAAATCATCAAAGTAATACACAAATATTAATTTGTATATCAATCTAAATGTGCATATTAATATATCTATATCATTAAATGATCAACTAAACTACATGCTACTCCCACTCCTAATGCTTAACTCTATATCTAAATTCAGCAAATAGGCATTGCCATTATCCTCTATTACATGGTAGAGGGGAATGAGCTAAAACTCTAGTAAAAATTCTACATATACCATCATAATATCTTGAAAAAATCAGAAAAAATGATATAAAAATATTTTTTCATAGAAAATAACATAACATGTTCATAGACAACGGTAAAACTTTTAAACCAACCATATCCAAATATCAACATGCGTCAAATTAAAATACTAAGTTCATCTACATAACCATATATTCATATAACAAGATTTTGCACATTAAAATATATACTAACAAACCACACAGCAGCATTTCATATCTAATAACCTAACCAAGTGATGTACACATGCACATATTAGTTACCATAATAGTGCACTGTGTATTAAACTCAGCCACGTCATATCTACAAACTATAGCTTGTTCAACACTGGCCTCTTATGGTCCTCATACCCTTCTTCGGTGCTGCCGTTTAAGTTAATACGGAATTATAGTAATGCTATCCGAACTAGTACTACATATCAACATTAAATATCATAACTATAATTTCAACCAACCTCAGCACTGTGTTAAGTTATTCCACATACTAAAGATGTATACTGATAAACTTCATGCTAGTAGTCCATGTATAATAACCTAATCCGGCAATATATGCATGCTCAGATTGGTTCCCCATACTAGCGCTCAGTGTATTAAAACTTAGTCATATTATATCTACAAACTATAACTGGTTCCACACTAGCCTCTCATAACTCTTATGCTTTTTTCTAGTACCGCTGATTTAGACTAATAAGGAGTCACACTAATACTATCAAATACATATCATAATAAATTATTAAATACACATCTTAATGACTAGTCCATATGCTGGCATCGCAACTATATCTAATAAAGACAAAACCATACTATATTCAAAATAACATATCTCAACATATCATACTCATATATTTCAAACCAAAGCCAAGGCCATTTTGTAACCAAAATAATATACTACAACATATATAACAACTTTATAAATAAATCATTGTGCATAATTAAAACATGCTAAGATATTTAACAACAAAATTTTAATGTGTGCAGATATATAAGACATGAAATATATTGCATAATAGTAGATGCAGAACTCTTACCTCAATTCGCTAGTCCCAATAGTTTCCTTGTCAAATCCAATTAATAATCATCTATAATTAACATAAATAATTAACTAATTCATTAAAATTCATAATTAAAAATCACCATTATGCCTCTCTAGCCCTTATTTTGAAAATCACCAATTTACCTTTCCTCCTAACTAGACTTATGTAGGTTATCTATGACTTATTTAGGTCATTTAGTAATTATTTAATTAATTTTCCACAAGAATTACTATTTAGCTAATTACCAAATTACCTCTTATTCAACTAATTACTAATCTATGCTTAATCACCTTAAAATATAATCCAATCATAATTCAAATGAACATAACCACTAACTAATCAACAATTCTAATTAGTAATTGGACTTACCTTGGCTTAATTGGTCACTAGAGAATTAATTAAATTATTAAAGAATTAGCTAAGTTACTAGTAACCTTAATTAGGTTATTCCAACACTAATCTACTTAATTCAATTTTTAATCCAGCATAATTAAAATTCTGGTTAATTATAAATTTAATTTCAGCAACTAATTAGTTCTTGGGCTAAAAATTCTGGGTTCTAATTAAAAGGATTTAAGCCTAAGAAATAATCAAGGTCACTATTTTTAAATGAACCAAAACCTATGGTCTTGGGCTTAGCTTAATAGCTTATTGCTCTAATCGGGTTTATCTCCAACTTCACCATTCTACCTGATTCAAATTCAGGGCCCAAGCCCAACCCATCCATGGTTATCAAGGAAATGACTTTGTGCACCGCCTCCAATACACAAAGACTTTTTCTTGTTATCAAATTCAGCATACATGAGCCAAAATTCACTAGACTAAGAAAAAGAAATGGGTTTGGATTGATTAAATTACAAGTGAATTTAAACCTATTCACAAACTATCTGGTTCAATTCATTAGAATCAAATGGCTCAAAAATTGAATTCAGATTCAAATTGTTACTCTTCTATGGGTTAAACCCAACCTTTTAATTTGTTCCAACTTAGCGGACTAAATCAATTGATTCAAGACTTTGGGCCATTGGTCTTTGGTTGGTCCACACTAAATAACCTAGCCTATTTACCTATGTTAAAGAAGATACCCATCTTCTTCCTCTCACCTACCCGGCACCCAAAACCCCAACCCTCCATGGTTGATTTCCGATCTTTTCCATCTTGCAATGACCATCATGGCCGATGATATATCTAAGCTCACTGGCCTCAGTTCAGATCCCACTCCAACAAACGGTCATCGATGCTCAATCTAGTGACTGTCCCAAAATCTGAAGCTAAAAGAAAGCATTCGATTTCTATCATCTACCAACAATCTTTGGATGGATAGTTCCATCGAAAAATCATTAACCTTCAACTACTCCATCACCCACCTATAAATTCTAGTTATTACTCTTCCATTTAAATAAAAAATTAGTTCAAGTTGTCTCTATTTATTCTTATTTAAAATTTCAACAAATTTATTTAATTACCAATTATTAGCTTTTAGTTATGAAATAATAGTTAATGTTCAACTCAGATGCAGATACAAACTAATTCAAACCTATCTCATGCCTAAACATTTTTGAATTAGATTCGAGTTATTATTGATTACGAATCAACCGAATGACCTATTGAGTCTAATATTTTTTTCATGAATCAAACTCAATTTGATTCGATCTAATCTAATTCGATTAAATCAGTAAATAAGTTGAATTTGGCTCCAAAATTATGGTTCAAACATAAAATTTTATTATATTCGGATCAAGCGTGACTTTGACTTATCTTTCACTCAAAGACTTATTTGAGGCTCTACTTATATGCAAAAGAAGAGGATAAGGATGACAAGCATGGCATTGTACCGTAATATAGATATTTCACACTTTCTATTTCATTATAATCACCTTAAAGGGATTTTTGATAAAAAACCTATCTTCTCCAACCTAACATTGTGGGATCTTAGTCAATTACTACTAAACCATGAATTATTCATCTCGACACGTGATACAATACAAAATTTGAGATTTGTGAGACCTCAATGTCGACCAAAACTCAGCTACCAGACTGGGCCGGCTGGGTCTGGTGGTTTTACCGGTCACCGGAAGCGGTCAAAACATTAGAGTGACTTCAAGGAAAACACCAGCAAGAACACAGGTGTCAGTGCCTCAGGAAAAATAAAATAGAGCCGGTCTTGGGTGTGGAACACGTATTAGTGGGTTAGAAAACGGTGATTAAGGATTTTGTCCTAAGCCGGGGGAGGGGGGGAGCGTTTTAGGGGCGTGGGCCCTCCCTTTAATTGATGCCCTCGGCCTCCAGCTTTGGCATTCGATGCCGTGTCGGGGCTCGAGACTGTGACGTGTTCCCACTGCCCTCCCACATTCTCATGCGCACGTTACCCCACATCACCTTCCACACATCCCTCTCTCTCTCTCCGTCGACCCAACCAAACCCAACGAATAGAGGAGGGACGGATGAAACCAGGATTCCACCAGGCTCACAATCCAGACAAGGGTATTTGAAGAATAGCATAATCCAAAAGAAGAGTAATGATGTCTTCCGGTATGGATAGCATATCGGAAGAGGAGTGAGAGAGAGAGATATAGAGGTGGGATAGCTGCTAGATAACAAGATAAGGATGATGATCCTCCTCTTTTCTTCCCCTCTGATGAAGGATGGATCCGGATGGAAAGAAGGATAGCTTCTGATCGATAAGCCACCGCAGAAGCAGCGGCCTGGGCTGGTGGCGGGGATCCTATACTTGCCGTGAGCCATGGAATCGTAAAGCCTGGATGAATAAAGATCGCAGCTAGCTAGCCACAGCCTTCGCAGGTTAATCTATTTACGAAAGAAAGCTGAGGCACGAATTCTTCAAACTCTAGGTCCCGCGATTCGAGAAATCGGTGCATCTCTACGATTCAGAAGGTGCGTCTTGGAACCAGTCTGAGCTACGATTCTTGGTTGTTTATGCTTGGATCCTTAGTAAGAGGTGCAATTGGTGGGGGGTTTTGGTTGTCTGATTTCATCCATACAGACGACTTTCAGGTGTCCTGTGGACATCAAATCAAGTTTACTCGTCTCCATCTTTCTTTCTACTGTTTTGGAATATTTTGGGAGATCTGCTCAAGAGTGAGGAAAGCAAGTCGGTTTTGCTCCCTCGAGGAAAGAGATCTAAAGAAAAAAAAAAAGAGGAAGTTCCAATTTTGAAATTAAGTAGAGAGCAGCGCGGAATGAGACGCTAGCTTTGTACTTGCATCTATAAATCTTCAGTTTCTTTCATGAAGAAAGACAAGCAGGAAATCAAGGAATTCGAAATAAATGGAAGTGGAGAACAGAGAAGAAATTGTTATCTGGATCACGAAGTAGAGAAATAAATTTACGAAGGAGTAGCAGCTGCGGCAAGCTACAAGAGGCTAGAAAGTTAGTATAGCTTCCCTTGTCTTTGTTGATCTGTGGAGGTAATACACGAAGAAGAAAAGCTGGCGAACCGGTGGTGGGCCGGCAGCTTGGCCATGAGAGGTGTCGACCCGATCGTCACCTCTCCGACCTCGGCCTCTCCTCTCCAACTCCGCAACCTCACCAACTCCCACCTCAGCCCTCACCGGCCGGACCAGGACCCCAACCCCACCACCACCAACAGCAGCGGCAGCAACAGCCACCCCAACGACGACGATGCTAATGCCGACGAGCAGTCCCCAGCCAATGGCCTCGATGCCGTGGAGGCCGGATCCGCCGGCGGAGGTGCTCTCAACCGCCGCCCGCGCGGCCGCCCTCCCGGATCTAAGAACAGGCCGAAGCCTCCCATCATCATCAGCCGGGAGAGCCCGAATGCCCTCCGCTCGCACGTCATGGAGATCGCTAGCGGGACCGACATCATGGATGCCATCGTCGTGTTTGCTCGCCGGCGGCAGTGCGGGGTCTCCATTCTCAGCGGCAGTGGCGTGGTGACTAACGTAACTCTCCGCCAGCCTGCGGCGCCACCGGGGGCCATCGTCACCCTCCACGGCCGCTTCGAGATACTCTCCCTCTCCGGTGCTTTCTTGCCGGCGCCGTCGCCTCCGGGAGCCACCGGACTGACCGTCTACCTCGCTGGCGGGCAGGGTCAGGTGGTGGGTGGCAGCGTGGTGGGGGAGCTGGTGGCGTCCGGGCCGGTGATGGTCCTCGCCGCCACGTTCACCAACGCAACCTACGAGCGGCTGCCGATCGGGACGATGAGGGCGAGGCAGGGGCGGCACCGCCAGGGGAGCGGAGGGGATGGAAGCTCTGCAGCAAAGCCCGCCGGCGGGGAACGGATCGGCATCGCAGCAGTCCCCGCATGGAGGGCTGGCGGCGGCTGACCCGTCGTCAATGCCTCCGCTGTATAACCTGCCACCGAATTTGCTGTCCAATGGCCAGATCCCGCACGAGGTATTCGGCGCTTGGGCTTCCGCGGCTGCTCATCCTCCACCATCCTATTAATTAATATAAGTCCTTCTACCTCTCCCTCCCTATAGTTTCGCCAAAAAAAAAAAAAAAAAAGGAAAAAATAATCGCGTTTTCTCTTTTGTTATTATAATATCACTATTATTTCTGTTTGTTTGTTTAATGATGGTTTTGATGTCATCGCATGTGTTATCTTGTAAATTAGCCATGTACTACCATATGTCTTTAAGTTTCAACTGAATGTCTTGTTTCTTGCTGCTGCTGCTTTCTTCTTTATTTTGTTCTTAATTATCATCCAAATATTGTTGTATTGGCTGTAATTGTAGATGGTATATATTGTTTTTTGATGGGTTTCATAGCTAGACCAGGAGAAGTTGGTTTTGTAATTTCTTTTTCCTTTTTTTTTTAAAAAATTTTAAGAAGTCGGTTTTGTAGTCTTGTGAGAGGAGTGGAAGAGAGGAGATCGAGCCAATGAAGCCATGGGGTTCACCTCCATGGACCCTTGCAGGGTTGAGATTTCGAGGAGTGATGGAGCTTCAATTTGGACAGACATGGAGGCTGGGTTGGATTTTGGTGGCGAGCGTTTGGTTAGGCCTCTACGAAATGTCGAGGCCTAGCTATAGCTTAGATTTGACATCCCTTGGGGTGTTTCGATCGCATGTCTAATGCAATCCCGTGGGTTCAAGATAGATTGGCGAGTCTTTTTGTGCCATCTTCCTCAAGAAAACGAGTCTTTTTCTCAATAGAGATGATGAAGAAAGGGGGGAGATTGATAACCATTCTATTAAGAAAACGAATATGGGGATTTCCTATGTGAATGAGTGCAAGCGTTTAGCATTTGATGCAGCATCCTAGGACGACAAGTTATTCTTTGGCAGTTTTGTTGGGTTACTATTTTTTTTACTATTTTATTTTTCTGTAGAAAAAGGTTAAGTGCGGCATCCGTTTCTTGTTCGTTTCTTCAATTTATTGGAGTGCGGTAGATCGGTAGATGCACCAACTCAGTTAGAATAGAATGAAGCCAAACGTAAGGGTGAGCTATTCCTGGAGAATACTTAACGCGACTTAAGCTAATTGTGTGTTCCACAATCTAACTCTCATCTTGATGCAATTAGGACTTAGCCTTCCTTGTCCTCTCACACTGTTGTGCTGTAGCTAACTTGATCTTGTTTTTCATAGACTTGATATAAGGTGGCCTTAATGCTTGTCTGTTCACATCCATAGTCTTGTTCGCTCGCATTCACATGCAACTGCTTGCTTCTCGTTTTTGACACAATCAAATTTCTTCAAGGATGGAACTTGGTAATCTAACTATCTTGATGCACTTAGCCTTCCTTATCCACACACTGTTGTACTGTAGCCAACTCCTTGTTTTTTATAGACTTGGTCTAAGGTGGCTTTAATACTTGTTTGTTCACATCCAGAGTCTTGCTTGTTCGCATTCACATGCAACTGCTTGCTTCTCGTTTTTAATACAATCAAATTTCTTCAAGGACTGAACTTAATAGTTAATTCCGCCTGAAAGATAAAAATTAATATTGTACTACATTCAACTTTTAAAGAACATTTTCTCATATGGATTTTTTTTTTTTTTTTTCATTTCACCGAAAAGTTGGATCAATGTTGTAAAGACTTCGCAGATTCATTGGCTTTCTTAGATTACCAGTCACTCAACTTAGTCCATTATGCTGAAATCCATCAAAAGCATATAGATGGGTCATTTGGCCACATGTTCTTATTCTGCTTGTTCACAACTGTTCCTGCCTACTTTATTATTGCCAACTTTCAAATATTTGGAATATTTCAAGGTGCATATATATTGCTGGTGGAATTTGTTACTAGAAAAAATATTTCTTCATCGTTGAAACAGCTGCAAAATAAATAAATAAATAAATAAAAGACACTTCACCAAGAGTGAGATTTGACTTTACCCATGCAAATTAATAGGGTGAATGAGTGCATCATGCACCGTGGTTGGTGTTTGCTTGCATTGAATACCTGCCGCTGGTTTTCCTTCTAATTCAAAATATTGATCATCTTTGTTTTCATATTACTTGAGCCATCATAGATATATTCATATTACTTGAACCATAGAGCACGTAGTAAATTGTTTGCAAGTTTTGTCCATTGCATTTGAAGTTGGTTGTTTCATTATAGTGCCACTCTGGAAAGTCTGACTTCAACTGTTCCACTGACTTCAACTGTTCCACATCACACTAATCAAATGGTACGCGTTCAGCTCTGTCTACCTAAAATTGAAATCTGTCATTTTTGTTGAATGGCATAATTATCGGGTTCAACTTCTTTCCCAAAGTTAGCTGTGACATGACACCAAAAACTATGGCTTAGCTCCCAATCTATATAAATGCAAGGTGAACAGCATGATCATAAGCTAGGAGACCAGCTCCGGAAACATCCTCATAGTACCATTAAGCATGTGAACTCTTATGAAGAGTTGGTGATGGAGCATAGAGTCTACGACATCTCAGAAAAGATAAGTTCTAAGAAAAATCAAGAGCAGACAAGAAAAATACAAGGAAAACCAATCATACACAAGGTCTGAGAAGCGCCACATTAGAAAGATACATAGTAATGTGAGAAGCAATGCCATTTTATTTATATAAGAAATCACGGAATATAATAAATAAATCATGATGATATCATATCTAAGATTAGATGAAACTAATCAAAAGCTTACATAACTCAAATTCAAATCAACCTCACTGTGCTGGATAGATGGATCAGGAATAAGTCCTGATAAAATCTAGTAACCACAGTTCAAGAAGATATACTGCTGAGTACCTGAAATGCTGACTCAATCACCTAACTTAAGCCACTGTCTTCTTACTGAAAAGAACAAGACACTATCTAGATACCTTTTGATCGATATCATCCATTACCTAAGAGATTGCTCCTTTAGTTCTCAGCTCTTTGGATTTTGAATTGATATCCTCACATCTAATGATTTGGGATACATTTCTGATTTCTAACGCTCCCGGTACCATTATTTTGAAAAAAGGTCAAGACACTTTTTCATTTCTTTTCTTTTTTAACCTAGAATACTTACTTTAACCAAGTTCAGAAAATTGTGGCCTCAGTGTGATGATCATGTTACGGTTTATTTCAAAATTAATAGTTCACACATGGGCATATTTAAGTATAATGAGTTGTCAATAATCCCTCTTAGCTGGCTTTCTGCACCTTACGGAAGAACCAAGCATAAGACATTAATCCTCATGTTAAATACCTCATGATTATAATTTAAGGATTATTAGAAGAAGGCATGGGCACAAAACGGCGTGAAGCTGATGTAGCAGGAGCAATCAAGATGCAATATGGCAATATATTTATTAGCTTTTATTTTTTTAAAAAGGAATAAATCTGGGCAGTTACACTGCTTCAGCTAGAATATTACTATTTCAGCAGAAGTAACGCAGTCATGTTGTAGCCTATCATTATCTCTCAGATTTGGGAGCTGACTGAAATGAATCAAGATAGGCTTGACAGCGAAAGAGGAGAATATGTTTGGTGGAAGAACTCGCTGTGTGTGGGATCATATTGTAATCAGCTTACAGGACGAATAGTTAATGAAAGGCTAGAAATTGCAACTTGGTTGAGGGGCTTCCACGAAGCTCTTCCTTTTTGGGTGATAATAACTATGGGGACGCAACATATCACTTCATAGTGGTAAATCAAGTTTGGACCCAGAAGGTTACAGGACAAGATATCATTTCCCGTAAAAGCTAGTGAATGTAGTCCATAAGTCATTGTTTGGAAAATTTTGGTCATCTCTGCTGAAATTACAGATGTTTCTTGGATTTTGATGTGGTATCTTCCTTTCTATTCACAATTTTCTTTTTCTTTTTTCTTTTTTTGGGGGGGGGGTGTGTGTCAAACAATGTAATCATGATCTTCCTTCATGGCCTGAAACATATAGAATCTTGAAGCTCATATTCTTGCAAGATAAAATTTTCTGGATTTCTAATTATACAGTCTTGTTAATGATGAGGTCAGATTTAAAATATTTTTGCCTTTTGGCATATAATCTGCAGAATTTCTGCTCGTTGGCTTTCTTCAATCTGTTCTTCTATTTTTGGTTTTATGTATGCCGGCCGTATCTTGTTTTGAGAGATTGTTTATTGAAGATCTTTTGATCATAATAGGTACCTATTAGTCCTCCATTTTTAGTTAGTACATTAACCAATTAAATTAAATATAACAATAATGCTTTGTTTGGCTCCATTAGCATTGCTCTATTTCAAAGGGAAAAAAGATCCTTAACTTGGATAGCAGATACAAGCTGAGATTATTATTTCTTTCAAATAGCAACTTTGCTACTCATAAGATTCTTTTCTGTAATTTCAACTATCTGTGATTATTAAATTATATGTGATGGATGATTTGGTCTTGCTTAACTATGATTTTCTTTGTAAATGTTTAAATAATTTTCCTTGGTTTCCATAAGAATGATTCTCTTTGAATATGGCTTGACAAAATTTTGTCCGCACTGTTGGTGGCCTTTCATTCTTTACAGAATGAGTTAAAAACAAAGTCTAGGTGCATATTGCCCGATTAGTGTGCACAGGTTTCCCACCATTACTGTTTATTTATTGTTTTATGTCCTATGGATAACGGGAATGACTAGGATAACAGTTCTTCAAATATAATGAAGGGCTCCACCGCCTTGTTTTAAATAGTGATTCTATCATTGCATATCTTGTTCTACTTGATGAATATTAAAGCATTGATCCTACTGCCTAGAATGAATCAGCTCTTCCATTTTTCCTTTAGTTATTCGAAGTCATCCTCCCCTTTAGAGAGGGGGAGAAACGTGAGCTTGGGAACATTTTAGCAGTCATAATGAAACTGATTGGTGTCTATATCTCTATCGTAGTTCCAAATGGAGGAAATGTTCTACATGGTTTTGTTTTAGTTAATATTATCGTAGCGTCAACAAATCATCCATTGGGTAAGGGAAATCAGTACATTAATTTAAACTGTGCTTTCTAGACTTTGATATCCAATAAAGCGACTGGTCTTCTTGAAGCTGAGTTAATGCTGCACAATTTTGTTTTGGGTACTTTATTGGCACAAGGGTTACTTGACTTCCCTGAAAAATGAAAAGAAAAGGTACTACTTTGACGATTAATGTATAGTCAGTCATATCTTAGACAACTCAAGGCAGCTAATAACTAGTTTTGAATTCACAGCATGTAACCGAAGTCTTAACTTTTGCCCATTCTTCATTCTTGTTTGGAGTTCTCTTTAATTAGGCCTCACCTAATTACAAGACCGGCCTTATTTGGCCTTGCATGACCGCATGCACTCAACCACCCCATATGTTATACGCGCAACACACGTGAATCATGCTTAGACTCAGTAACTATTGCCTCTGAGAGAATGAATTGGATGTTTGGTGGATAGGCTACAAACCAAAGTGAGGTCAAGTAATCGTGTGTGTTGGCCCAGCTCGTTGTCCCCCATGGGTGACCTCTCACATCTCATTCCATGCATTAATTTGATCGGTCGTTATCTTCTCCTGGGCCATCCCTGCCTAATTCAATGTATGATTGTTCCGGAGGCATTGATTCTTTGAATTCCAATGGTTTCCTATTAGGCCCGTGCACTAGAGCTGATGTCATTCTGGCCGTGACATGTGGGTGGATATTGGATAATTACCTCTCACACACACATTTCAATTTGTTTGAAACAAGGGGTGCAACCTCATGAGAGGTTACAAGGTTTTCTGACTTGAGCTGAGAGAGAATAATGGTAAGAAATCAGGAGCTAGCCTTAACTTTGATATTTTTTCAGCTGGGATATTGCATCTATTAAAGGTCATGCACCTATGCATGATTATTCGAGTTACTGCAAGCAAACATTCGAACTTGACTGGGGAGTCTTCAGTAACTGTTTCGCCATTTTCATTAAATGATTCATAGTGCTCTGATAGCCTGGGTGAAAAGGGGAGGAAAATGTTCCTTTGCAAATATTTCCTTTTGTGAATTCAGTGTATGATTTTGCTCTAATTTATCATAGATTAAATTTGCATTTCCTATCATTCTAGAGAGAGATGTAGACGCTAATTGCCTGAAGGTAACCATTCCTTCAGGTTTGGCATTTTTTTTGAGATATATGGAAATTTGCAAACGTGGTCCTTGGCTTCATCAATAAGAACCATCTTAGACTGGCTTGACATTTTATCAGAACAGTAAGTAAGAGAGACCTATGATAACGGATACCTTTACAAATAAGTTATGTAATATAGGGTGCAGGAATACACAATAGAAACCAATGATGCCGTATAGCTTTCCAAATGAGTTTTGCAATACTGTGCTCAAGTCTAAATTGTGGCACACTGCGGTCGTTCTTTATTTTGAGCTTTTAGGACTTCAATGCAATGGAAGCACCAAAAAGACTGATGCCAAACAGCAAATAAGTTTGAGTCCTGAATTATTGCATTTAATTTATGAGATGGCCATCATCCAAATTCTGATAAGATGAAGCTGTGGCATCGTAAGGCTGGCTTCCCATTGTAACTTGACACCTAGATGGAAGTTCTCATCATATCAGGCTTCAGTTGCGTCGATGTGATGTCCAAGTCTGGGTTCGCTGAAGCTTTTGCAAATCGCCAATGCTTCCAGTTACACTGTCCCTGTGGAGGCCGCTGTTATCCGGTTTGATTCAGATATAAGTGGGAATTCTACTCAACTATTTATCGCAATTGGCTATCTTCATTTTAATTTTGTTCACCAGCAACAAGGAGATAACTATGTGCAAAGGCCATTATCATTAAGACAGGCTTCTTGTTAAAGAAATTTTATAAGATGAACCATATCTCACAGTTTATTCTTAACAGAAAGACTGTTTGGTAATTTTCTGAAATAAAAAAGTTTGAGAGTTTTATAGCTTTAGAAATCATCAAATTTTGGAGAGATGTGAGTATAATGGATGTTTATATAGCAGTAAAATCAATTTAGTTCACCATCCAAAGTAAAGCCGGGATGCCAAATCGGAGAATCACATGAATGTGATTATTGGTTCTCTTCGGTGTGCTGCCTTAAAAGCCAATCCAAGAATCCTCACTCGTAGCAGCCTCCCTTTATTTGATGTAGTATTAGTAAAATTTGGAAGAAAAAAAAAAATACATGAAGGAAAATGAAACTATTATTCATTACATCATATATAGTTTGGATTTCATTGATTGGTGAGCTATGCATTACCATTCCTTTTTCTTTCAACCATATGAAATAAAATTCTTCCTTCATAGTGGTTTCAAGGGACTTATTTAACAAGTGCTTTTGAAAGTAATTTAAATACAAGTTTCACTTTTGGGTGCATCCATTAAGATCATCATAGGTTTATCGAATGTGGAATTCAGCAACCTTCGATCTGTTGAGGAAAGATGCCTGCTCTTTTTCTATTGCTGCTTGTTGGAAGGATAATATTCTTCAAGCTTTTTGGTCCTTCATTGTTGTTATGATCTGGTTGATTATGATCCCCGGCCAGAATTACTTGGCGAGGAATTACAGGAAGTAAAAAGCTCTTTTGATGGACTTGGATTATTAGAGGTGACTTCAATGCCGCTTATAAATTCTATGAAAGGAATGGAAACTGTTGATGCTGGATCACCAGATTTTCTTGTTTAGGATTTTCTTCAGATCTCTCTTTTCATTTTCTCTGGAAGAAGAAGATCCCCCCCCCCCCTCCCCTCGTTCCCCCTTTATCCTTCTTTTCTTTTGACTTTTTATTTTTAATTATCGTGGACGTCCACGTGTAGGGCAGGCGTTCATCTTGCACTACGTGGTTATTCAGTGATAATTCTTAATAAGGATATTAAGAAACTTGCTCATGAAGGAATCCTTTTCATGATGATCTTGATTATCCCAAAGGAATGTCAGAGGTAGTGGAGACGTCAGGGTGAGGGAAAAGGGATCTGGCTCTAAAATAGAGGTTCAATGTCCCCTTTAGGGGTTTGTCTTATGCGAACCAATTAAGGCATGATGATTTTGGCATCTCTCGATTTCTGTTCCGGATGTGACGGTTTATTTCTTTTTAATCATTTTATCGTGGGGGTTGTTCTTAAACCGGGGGATCGCTTAAGCTCTGGAGGCCGCCCAGGATTGGGGGCCGCCCAGGGGGCCGCCCAGAATTGGGGGCCGCCCAAGACTGGGGGCCGCCCAGAACCGGGGGCCGCCCAGGATTGGGTTGCCCAGAATTGGGGGCCGCCCAAGACTGGGGGCCGCCCAGGGGGCCGCCCCCGGGGGCCAGGATCGGGGGCCGTCCAGGATTGGGGGCCGCCAGGATCGGGGCCGCCCAGGATTGGGGGCCGCCCAAGACTGGGGGCCGCCCAGGACCGGGGGCCGCCCAGGATCGGGGGCCGCCCAGGACTGGAGGCCGCCCAAGACTGGGGGCCGCCCAAGATCGGGGGCCGCCCAGTGGGGGCCGCCCAAGACTGGGGGCCGCCCAAGATCGGGGGCCGCCCAGAACTGGGGGCCGCCCAAGACTGGGGGCCGTCCAGGGCCGGGGGCCGTCCAGGACTGGAGGCCGCCCAGGATTGGGGGCCGCCCAGGACTGGAGGCCGCCCAGGATTGCCCAGGACTGGGGCCGCCCAATACTGGGGGCCGCCCAGGGCCGGGGGCCGTCCAGGACTGGAGGCCGCCCAGGACTGGAGGCCGCCCAGGACTGGAGGCCGCCCAGGATCGAGGCCGCCCAGAACTGGGGGCCGCCCCGGATCGGAGACCGTCCAAGCTCTAGGGGCCGCCTAAGACTGGGGGCCGCCCAGAACGGGGGCCGCCCAGGATTGGGGCCGCCCAGGATGTCTTTTATTATTTAGTTTAGCTATTTTATTGTCATCCATATCAGAAACCCACAAGCAAGATCTGTAACTTGAGCCTTCTCATCCTTTCTCAGATCCCTACAGCTTATAAACCTGCCATCATGATTTCACCTGGGTTAATTGGAGAGGATGTCGCATCATGGCAAAATTGGATTGGTTTTTTAAATCTATAGAATGGCATACCCTTTGTGGTCACTTCCATCAATCTAC
This sequence comes from Calamus simplicifolius, assembly GCA_900491605.1. Classification (NCBI taxonomy): domain Eukaryota; kingdom Viridiplantae; phylum Streptophyta; class Magnoliopsida; order Arecales; family Arecaceae; genus Calamus; species Calamus simplicifolius. Next base: position 640,977 of record UESW01003888.1, on the reverse strand, counting down.
TTTACCAAATTGTTGTTTAGATCATTCTCCCATTAAAATACCCTTCGGCTTATCTTTTCAGGCCAAAGGTTATTATTTTAAATTTAACTGAAGTTGGCTTTCAAACGAAGACATCAAGGACGTTGTCTCCAAAGCATGGGATTCAACTGGCTCTTCTAAAGATGCAGCCATTAATTTAATTTTAAAATTGAAAGCAACCCATAATGCCTTAAGTTCTTGGAGCTCTAAAAGCAAAGCCTTTACTAAGCAACCCAAATCCAGGCTGCTTGAAAGAATTAAGAGATTGATAGGAAAGAGGAAAAATCATCATAACTGATTTGGAGATAGAAAGGTGAAACACTTGTAAAAGAGAGTTGCATGAATTATACATGGAAAAGAAGACCTATTTGAAACAAAGTGCAAAATATAATGGCTCAAAGGGAACAACAATGCTATTTTCTTTTATAGGGTTGCTAATTATAACTCAACTCAACTAAGCCTTTTTCCAACTACATGGGATAAGCTACATGAATCTGTTTCATCTATTTAGTAGATTCGTATTTAAAAAAAAATCTGATGGAGTTTTACGCTCGCTATCAGCTACTTAACGCAACTCTTCTTCTTTATTCGGGCTTAGGACCGGTCTTAGCGAAGTTTTTAGGATTGCTAATTATATATATATATAATATAATTAGATATCTATAATTAAAGTCAAAAGGAGTTTCACAGCCTTCAAAAAGATATTTGAAAAACTAATGAGGAACCATTGAATTTGGATTGGACAAATCCATATTTCTTGATCTTAGTTCTCTCAAAAAACCATTTTCTATTCATAAAATCAAAGGGGCTATCTTCGACTTCAAGGAAAGTAAAATCTAGATCCAAATGAATTTTCTGTGTTTTTACTGGTGGTTCTAAGATCTTATCTATATTGATCTTCTGCCCTATTTCAATAGCTCTATAATGGTAATTTGGATTTTGCAAAGATGAATTATGGTATCCTTAGTTTCATTCCTAAAAAGGTAGCTATAAAATCTTACTCTTGGTTGCAACAAAATTTGGATTTTGACCTATAAATCTTACCTTGGTTGCAACAAAATTATCAATAAAGTATTAACGAACTGACTGCTTCCATTTATAGACCATCTTGAAAGTTTAACTCTAAGTTGTTTTTAAAGGGAAAAGTATCATAAATATTTTTTTTTTTTGGTGTGCCAATGAAATCATGTTCGACTCACAAAAAAAAATCTATAAAAGGCAGTCTTGTGTGTAAATTTGACTTTTAAATGCTTTTAACAAATTTTATCTTGGATTTCTTCTTAACTTGTTGGCTCAAAAATGGTTTCCAATGAAACCGATTGAATGGATGGAGAACTTCTTTCTCTTTTGCAAGATTGTAGTTAACATCAATCGCAAGTTGGGAGATTGAATACCTTATATAAGGCCTAAGGTAAAAAAGATCCCCCTTCTCCTAATCTTTTAGTTTTGCCATTAACATACTTTGTAAGATGATACACTAATTTTTCTTAATTAAGCTAAGAAAGACTCTATTGCAATCTTTAAATTAATTCTCCCTAGATTTTAGTTGATCTCAGGTCTATTTATAAATTATTAAAAAAGTTCAGTTACAATGTTTGGGGTTGTCTCTTCTAATATAGAAAGATTTACAACATGGCTAAATTATAGTCTCTCTCCATTACCCTTTACTTACCTTGATATTCCTTCGAAATGGAGCAAATTATCTAAATTTGATTGATTGCCTGTAATCCAAAGAGCTTGCATCTTAAAAAAGAAAATTTCTATCATTTGAAAGCAGGCTTACTTTGATCAATGCAGTACTTTTAGCGATTTCTCAATACTCAATGTTTGTTTATAAATTACTAATTTTAATGATCAAGAAGATTGACAAAGTTAGGAAATCTTTCTTGTGGAATGGTTCAAATTCATCTAATGTAATATCTTGCAAGATAAATTAAAAATAGTATATATGACTTCAGAGGAAGGTGGTTTAGATGTGAAGGTTTCAAATACTATGAATCAAGCACTTCTAGCAAAAAAAAAAAGGCTAATGATATCTTAAGAATAATCTATTTGGAGGAGACATGCATTGGGCCTATCATAGAGAGTCAAGTTTGCTGCTAATTGAAAACAAAAAAAAAGTTGCTCAAATATTTGGAGAGATGTAATTAACTCTCTTCGGCCCTTTTAGCATAGAGTGAAATATAAGGTTGATAATGGTCTCATAGCTCTATTCTGAAAAGATAAAACATGTGTAAGAAATATTTTTTTCTCACTCTATAATTTATGCAAGAATAAATTAGGAATGGCTGCAAGTTGCTTCATCAGTAAATCAAGATGTTGACCACTAAAATTATCAACTATTTTGCCAACTACAGACCGAGATGAATTTTACAAGCTATCATCTCTTTGCTGAGCCTTAGAATCAAGGCTACAATAATTTTTTCAAAGCTACTTCCTTTGAATCTTTTTTAGATTAAGGGAGGAGTGAAATGGAAAATGGTCTTTTTTTATTGCAGTGAAAAATGTCTAATTAAATGGCTAGGTGTTTTAATAGTTAAATAAATTCTCATTGGTAAATAATATTATGAGATTAAACTTTCTAGCAACCAAATTTAAATTATAATTTTAATATAATGGTTCATTTATTGGTACAATGGCCCGGCGAGCGATCGCTCGAAATTTTGTTGGGCTAGTTTTTCCATCCATGGTTAACAACCCAATGAAAGCCCAATTTTAATGCCACTTTACTAGTAAAAATTAAAAATTGTTATATAATTAAAGAATAACAATAGAACAAAGAGACTAAAAAAAGAAAATATTGGAATATGTTCTCTTATTTTATCTTTTCTTATTTCATCCATATCTTATTTCATCAATCCTTCTCAAATACAATTCCATGCCAACAAATGGTAAAAGATGTTACAGATAATATCAATAGACATAACCTTCCTTGGAATACCAATGGACATAATTTTTATAACTTGACATAACCTTCCCTTAGAATGCCAATGAACTTCCATTTTATTGTAATATTATAACACTCCCTTGGATGTCCATTTATTTGACAATGAAGAGTACATCATTCATGTCTTTTATTGAAAGAGGATACTGCCTCATTAAAAACCTTGCTAGAAAAATCAATGGGACAAAACCATAAAAAAGAAAAAAGAGGATAGTATTTTGCTCCCCTTTTGACTGCATCTCTTGATATACTTTTCTTAAAATTATCATTCGAGATCCTTCGTAGTCCAATTTTTTAGACTAACTCTTCAAATCTCTTTATAGATAGTGCTTTCGTAAATAAATCAGCAAGATTATCGCTAGATCGAACTTGTTGAACATTAATAGCACCACTCTTCTGAAGGCCGCGAGTAAAAAAGAACTTTGGAGATATATGTTTTGTTCCGTCACCTTTGATATACCCTTCTTTCAGTTGAGTTATGTAGACAGTATTATCCTCATACAAAATAGTTGGTAACTCATTTTGAGAGAATAATCTATATATCTTCTGAATATTGGATTGCCGATCTAAGCCATACGCATTCTCAGCTTACTTTATGAATTGCCAGAATTTTGGCATGGTTATATGATGTAGCCATAATTGTTTGCTTTGTAGAACGCCATAAAATAGCAGTGCCACCATATGTAAAGACATAACCCGTTTGTGATCTACCATTATAAGGACCAGATAAATATCTTGCATCTGCAAAACCTACCAACTCGGATTTAGATAAATTTGAATAATACAAAGTCATATCCATTATACCTTTGGGGTATCGAAATATGTGCTTAACACCTGTTCAATGTCTCATTGTAGGCGAAGAACTATATCTTCCTAAGAAGTTTACTAAAAAAGATATATTAGGTCGAGTATGAGTCACAAAATACATTAATGCACCTATTGCGCTAAGATATGGTACTTCAGGACCAAGTAGTTCTTCATCATCTTTCTTAGGTCGAAAATGATCTTTATCGATTTTAAGTGACCTTACGACCATCGGAGTAGTCAATGGGTGTGCTTTATCCATATAAAATCTTTTAAGTATTTTTACCGTATAAGTAGATTGGTGCATAAAAATTTTATTCTTAAGATGCTTGAGCTGTAGGTCAAAGCAAAATTTTGTTCTTCCAAGATCTTTTATTTAAATTCTTATTTTAAGCAATCTGCTGCCCTTTTTGAAGCTCTTAAGGAGTTTCAATCATGTTCAAATCATCAACATATACTGCAACGATCACAAATTGTGATCCAAATCTTTATAAAGACACAAGGACATATGGGATCATTGTTATAGCCTTGTTTCAATAGGTTTTCAGTCAAATGATTGTACCACATACGTCTGGCTTATTTTAACCCATAGAAAGACTTCTGCAACTTTATCGAATAAAGTTCTCTCGAATTAGAGTTAGACTTTTCAGGCAATTATAATCCTTTTGAAATTTTTATATAGATATCATTGTCAAGTGAGCCATATAAATAGGCTGTTACTACATCCATAAGATGCAATTCAAGTTTTTCATGCACTGTCAGACTAATCAAATACCAAAAAGTTGTTGCATCCACCACAAGTATTGGCCCAGATGGCAATCCAAGAGGGGGGGGTGAATTGGGTTCTAAAAAATTTAAACCTTTTGAAAACTTATCTGCTTTAAGTTAAACGAATTTAATAGCAAAGCAAATATAAAGCACAAACAAGTAGATAAAGATAGAGATAATGAATGCACGACAAACACAAGGATTTTATAGTGGTTCGGTGTATCCAACACCTACGTCCACTCCCAAGATTCACTTGGGTCCATACTATAATCGACTAGATTACAGTCGAGTTGTTTTACAAGAGCACAACTCACAACTTGTTATTTTTCCCCCGGGATCACAACGAACCCAGCCGGTTTTCTGGGCTCACCAGCACAAAACCCTAAACTCAAGCTATTCTAGCTTGACCCGAGGTTAACAACCTCCACTAGTTCAATCCTCTTGATAGAACTAGCACAAACAAATATAATAATGTTTTACAATGATTCACAGCTCCTTAGTTGAGCAAATATTCAAAATAAAG